>CP136068.1:34964647-35053466 GCA_032622095.1 Siphonodentalium dalli | reverse complement strand
GGATAACTCTAAAATCAAGTGGCTTTTTGTGTCAGATATTTGACAAACCGGCAAAATAGAAAGTCATCGAGAAGAATTTCATTGACCAAATTGCGGGCAAACTTGGATAACTCTAAAATCAAGTGGCTTTTTGTGTCAGATATTTGACAAACCGGTAAAATTTCGTTGAACAAAATGTTGATAAATAACAGGTTTTGTGCAATTTTATACTATAGTTGATGGTGATTTTCATTATTTTTGGGCAATTATTAGATTCTGATAACTGAAGCGTCATTTCAAAAAAATTTGTTGTTGGAATGTGATTATATGGGGACCCTCTGATCGGATTAAGTACCGGTACCTGTAAGAGATTTTATGGTATCTGGAACATTTCATATTTAGTTACATGTAGCATGGCATTCAGAAATATGATATGTCGCCTTGAGGCAAAAAATTATATTACCATATTTATGGTAGTGAACGCCTACATGTATTGACCAAAATGGACAGGATTACATTTTTCTCTTGTCTTGTCTATTTCATTCCTAACTTAGAAGTATTGTCGATCTGGTAAATAATTGACTGGAGAGAATAGCATTTATGTCTTGGCCACTAACTGAGAGCTGTGATAATAATAGTAAGTTATCGTTGGAGACCCCCCCCCCCCCCCCCCCACAATGGAGATCTCTAGTCGCATCCATGTAGCCAATGTGTCTTATACCTTATAACCGGGGAGGTGGCTACATGTAGATGGTCCCCATTGGTGGGTGGTTGGGAAACTTGGGTTTGTCCACCTTGACATTTTCAAATGTACGTACCTTGAACCAGACCAAAGTCAAATGTTCTCGAAATACTACTTTGCACCCCCCCCCCAGTTGAATTTTCCAAATGGTACCTCAAACATTTCCAACTGAAATGTCCAACCTGACACCCTTTAAACCTAAATTGTTCAACCGATAGCCATTCCGACCAAACTTTGGACCAAAAGTAGAAGAATATACTGCTGTTGGTCTAAAAACAACACATTCCCCCACTAAATACTGGTTGGAAAATCAAACAATCAATAATATATATTGTTTGTATCTCAGGATGTCTACTGTTCACATTTCTACCTACATGTGGCTGGGACTAATATATTATTATATATTATATGAGTCCCAGTCTCAAGTAAGCTATTATACGTTTTGGGTTGGGAGGTAGGCCTACCACCTGGGGGTGACACGTGGTGTCTCAGAGTGTTTTTAGGTGGTATTTAGGGCGGGCCACCCACACATTCCGTTAAATCGGTCCATACCCCGGGGGGGGGGGGGGGGGGGGGGGGTGTTTCTATGTGGTATTTGGGGCGGGCCACACACACGCATGCCGTCAAGTCAGCCGAAAGCGACATTTTTGAAAATAAGGAATATAAAAATAGGGAAGGGAATAAGTTCCAAATGTCATGATCGTTGTGATAGCGCCATATACAAATGTCTGCCATTAGCATGAATTGTAATTCGCCAGACACAAAGAATGATGAGGCGATCAGCATAATAATTGCATTAGAATATCAATTGTATGGAATACTATTATGGCCACTTCCTAATGGCGCTTTCGGTGCGCGCCGAAAGCGACAAAAAGTGTGCCATTAGTAACGCGCCGAAAGCGACAAAATGTGCGTCGTTACGGTGCATGGCGGAATCTAGACCGTATACTATAATAGATTGAAATTTGAGATATATGATGCATGTTTTTGCCGACTGGCCCACAAAATGACTCGTTCCCAATCTACATGTTACCAATGTCAACAGTCATGGCAAATTTCACAATGATCCGACCAAAGTTACAACCTGTAGCCTATGCCAATGGAAATTGTCGACGGACGTACTTATGTTCGGAAACCACTGGCGATGGATACCAACCCATGGAGCAGCTTGAGCTAAAATGCATTCCGAAATAGTGTTTTATTTATCAAATTATGCAGCTTCTCATGTCTCAGCCACAAATAATGATAATCCTATTTATTCGAACAACGTATTCGGAAACACACATGAATAGTACTACCACTGGCCCCTGGCACAAATTGGTCATAATACTAAAAGTACATATATATAAGACACAGGGGTCCGGGATTTTTTTTTTTATTATATTATTTTTATGGTCAAATTCCCCATTTTAAAGAAATAACACCAAGCTTGGTGAAAATGGCTTCAAAATCAATTTTTTTTCAAAATACCAAATTTGTTGACAGGACTGCCCCTTCCTTAAATATTATAATAGTCTTCAACACTAACATCCATAAAATAGGATGAAGCAAAACAAATTGTAAAAATCTATTCCCAAATTCAAAAACATTTCGATTTTTTTTTTAATCTGCCGATCTGCCACTCTGTTTGATCGCCTATATATAGCCAAAGTCATAAACATTATTAGCGCCCTTAATCCCCGGGTTACGTGCATGATATGACCCTATGTCCACATTTTTAGAGGGGTTAAGTCGTTTTGTCGCCTTTTTCCGGACAGACACACGAACTCAATTTATTTTTATTAGTAAAGGTTAGTGCTAATGTCACTACATGTATATATTTGCACGCGTGACACCCCGTCAACAGCCCCGCCATCGCTAGTGTACGTCCCTAGCCTCGGCACAGAAACTGACCAACATCCCGCGACTGGACGTCGCCTTGATATGAATCTTGAAAGCATAATTTCGAGTTTTACTATACGAGTATAGGCTGCACTTTCAAGAATGAACAGTCCGTAGCTGCAGGTAAAATAAAGTCCATCCTGATTACGATGCGGCAAACTAACTTCATTTATATTATTCGATTAATACAAGCCATTACTCTTTTCATCATTACTATCAATAAAACACGAATTATGCATGCACGCGAGAAACAGGTCTGTTGTGACAAACGCATGGCCAAATAGCCTGTCTCTTTGAAAAGCCGACGAAATTCCTAACAGATGTACATCGTTTAGGAATTTCGTCTGCTTTCCAAAGAGACATACGCATCGTACTCCGGTATCAGGCTATAGCTATTAGGAGGCCATGCAGTTAGCTCGTACTGTGAGAAGCACACTCGATTAATTATCTTCATCCGGGCACTCTGAACCAACGGGGCCCCGCATCTTGGTTATGTCACAATAATCAAAGTGTCCCTTTAATACTAATACTATTATAAAATGTGTACACTGTCAAACAGTTAGAGTTGTATTTGAGATTGCTGTAAACACATAGGATTAAATTTCATTCACAGACATCTTTCTCTCTTAGCCTGATAACTGTGGATATTGAGATAAAAGTTAATTACTTTATAATGACTGGACACACAGCTGTGAGCACTGTGAGAATTAAGGCTGGTCAGTTCCTGGCATGTCATATAACTAAAGTGTAAGGCTTTTAATGGGGTGAACCTTGCACGGATCTCTGGTGTTGGGTGGCAGGGGCATGCAGTGGTGGGGGAGGTGGGTGTGGGGGGGGGGGGGGGGGGCAAGGGTTTAAAACAAGGATTTGAATTAACTTTTTTTTAAGAGTTCTGCCCCTATTTGACCCAGTGACCCCATTTGAACAAATCTGAACCCCAGTCACACAAGGACTCTCCATACCAAATGTAAGCTAAATCGGTCAAATGGTTCAAAAGAAGAAGTCATTCTAAGAATTACTATGGAGGAATAGAGTTATGGCCCTGGTTTCTCAACTAATCAACCTGGTGACCTCATTTTAACAAATCTGAATGTGAGTCAACTAGGGAACATCCACACCAAATATGAATCCATACGGCCTTATAGTTCAGTAAAAGAAGTCGTTCTAAGAATTACTATGGAGGAATAGAGTTATGGCCCTGCTTTCACAACTATTCCACCCAGTGACCTCATTTGAACAAATCTGAATGTCTAGTAGATAGTGATAAAACTCCAGATTATGGATTCATAACATGTTGGAATTATAGCAGAAGAAGCTGATTAAAACTCAAAAACTTGCTCACAGCAACTGGGACAGTGGAATAGGAGAAACTGACAGGTCCGTGATTGGGTGGCTAGCCACATAAATGTCAGTCAGTGTCCGACATCTCCTATTGACAGGTCAACTTACCACTATCTCTTTGAATGTACATTTTATCAAGAGCCCAGAAGAGAACTATATGACTCCCTACCAAATGTTGCCTTATCTGAGAATACACTAATGCGGGGGTCAAGAGAGCTTAGTCTTCGCGAAAACAAACAAATATTTAATGCAGTACAGACATATATTATGAGAACAAAAAGATTTCCATGATCTGTATGGGTAACAAATTGCTTTGGATTCCGGCCGCGTTATGCGGCAGCACGATGTTCTCCATTATGTATGTAGTACTAAATGTCTTCCGATAACGATTATTTTGTAAGTTACTTTACTTGTCACTATCCTGTATATACGTGAAATGATTCTACATGAAGAATGCAGCGATATTCACAGTGAACCCCATTGAAATAGGAATTGGCCATTGCGATTGACCCCCTCCCATGGAGCCTGACGCATGCATATTACTACGAGCATAATTTTCATCACGCAGCAACTAAATTATTGAAAACTCTGTCCCCTCTACTTTCTCACTCTCCCTCTCATTCTCTCTCTCTGCCTCCTGCTATCCCTAACACTATCTTCCCGCTGTGTCCATCCCAACTTAAACTTAGTTACTTCTCCTTTAAAAAATATTATTTCTATTATTTCCCGTCTGATCGATACCCCTCCCTCACTTATTGGGGAAGGGGCATGTCGCCAAAGAGGAGAAGACTTCATATAAGCCCTCGGGCTTGTTGTCTGATCCTCATTTCCATACATTATCTCTTATATGGTGTATATTTATGTCATTTGTGTATTATGTGTATTATGTTTGGATTTGGAAATAAAAATATGTTTACACTATTGGCAGGTCATGGATGTCTAAATCGATGGACTTTTTTTTCTCCAAATTTTGAGTGACTACAAAATTAAATAAGCTGATTAGGCCAAATAGATAATTTAGAACGTCCATCTGAAAGCTGTTACGTGGCTAGCCACGCAACGGAAGCTATGTACATAAATATCCATTTTACACAATCTTAGCCACATATGTAGTCATTAGTAAACACGGACGGACGGACGACAGACGAGGAGTGATGACTATAGCTCCACCGGAGACTTCGTCTCAGGTGAGCTAAAAACTGACAATGACAATAAATGTGTCACCACTGTTACGTGCATTAAATTTACAGAAAGTGAACAGAGATTACGTGAACTGAGGAATTTTAGCGATATGATGAAAGGGGTCCCATGAACGAAAATTCCTACTACCCGGTAGTATATTTTAGTTCTAGCACCTACTAACCTATGACAAGGCCTGCCATTGCCTAGCCCCTGGTACGATAGTCAATGATATTATTGGGAAAATTTGGGTTCCAACTAGCTAATAAAAAATTCAAGATCAAATTCAGAATCAGGGAGATCTAATTTATAAATTATATATATTATATAATATCAATAATTGTATAGCATTTTTCTCACAAATTGAACCCCAAAACAAACAACAAATTATGTTTAAGGGTCCATTTCAAGAGATTTAAACATTGCTATGCATTTCTTCAAGAGTGCTATGCAATCTCCAGCTATGCATAGCAGTTTGCTATGCAAAATTTAATACCGGTAAGTAAATCAGGCCCTGAAGTCTGTATATTTATAATTCCTGGATTCTAGAATGAGTGGTATGTAATAAACACAGAATGACACACTAAATTCAGGCTTGGCACTCACCATCAACATAATTAAATCCTGGATTCTAGAATGAGTGGTATATAATAAACACAGAATGACACACTAAATTCAGACTTGGCACTCACCATCAACATAATTGATGTTATTTGTCAGCTGCTTCGAGTTCATATCATGTGGTAAGAGGAGATTCTCTAATCGAGGTACCAGATGGGAGACACCAGGCAAGGTTGATATAACTGTGTTTGGACTCGCAGAATGTGTTATCGATGGGTCTGTAGGTGAATCCACTCGTTTTTGGTTTTCTGCAGAAGATTGCTGTGAAATAAACAAAAGGTTATTCATGACTACCGGGGTATAATATAGATCTGTGTTTCAACTAACAAAATCTTACAGATGTTCAATAACTTTCAGGGCAACAGCAACAATTATGTTAATTAGCAGATTACAAAATGGCAAAAATAATTCACATTTGGTAAAAAATATTTTCATTTGGCAAAAGTTTTGGCAAGTCACTTTTTAATTCCTCAAGACGGCTGACAAATATTGGTCAATATTTTACCATTCATTTATTAAGGAAATTCTTACAATATAATTATACCAGCGGCATTTTATATGGATTAAAAGATAACACCTCTATTAAGAATTTAAGATGCAGTTAAGCTGATAGCTACATTATTATATATAGTATCGATGGGTAGAGAGATTACCAATATTTAGTGTGGTGGTGTTTACATGTTAATCCCCTTGTGGTGTGCCTTTCTGATAAAGCAACCCTACATGTACTATAATTTTATTGTTCTGTGATTGGTTTATTGTTGTATGAAAAATAAGTTATTAACAAACTGCTTTCCTATCGACATCAGACCTGTTACTTGTCACGGATACGCCGTGAGACTCCCGCTTTCAGCAATAATCAGCATGCATCTCACGGTGTCACGGCGACACCTCCTAATCTCACGGTTTGAAACAATCTTCTCAAACAAAAAAATAATTAAAAGTTACTTTCGTTTTCGTTGTACTAATAACGCGGTAAGCGAGAATATGCGAGACTACCTGGGTGCGATTGTTTAGCATCCGGTGCAGACACTGCTGTTACGCAATAATAACGCGATAGCTTGGAGTAGCTGCCAATGTGCCGCGGGTAATTAGTCTGGCAATAAATGGTTTGTCACCCACATGTTTTAACAAACAAAGGATGAATGGGATGAGCAACCTCACGTTATATATCTAATATTAACTATGCCAGATTGTTTTCATATTGGATTACAAACGAGCTTTATGCATGACCCCTATATATATAGGAAACCCATTGAATATGGTCATTTATATATGTCTCAGTAAATTGGCGACCATACATTATATTATTGAAATGTCTGATTCTGTGGAAAGACCGGCAAAACGCCGACGATACGATTCAAAGTTGAAGGACTCGCGGTCTCTTGAAATGGTATGATATAATTCAAAAGAAACATACGTTCTAGATTTTAAACTTTACAAGTCCGTTCCTGAATTGTACTTTTTAACATGACAGTTGAAATCTCGTGAGATCTAAATGAAACCGAAAGTAGTTTACGGTTGTTGATACGTCGTGGCCTGCAATGTTTTCTCTATAAATGAGACAATAAAATGTATAACTGTTTTCCTGAAGAATACTTTGTTAATTTGTTATCAAACTTGAATGTTTCTGTGTGATAGATAATAAGAAATTTTGTTTAATTTTTTTCTTTATTGAAATTAAATAAATGCAAAAGGAATCCAATTATTTAAAATCTCCCGGACGGTGACCCCAATCTCCCGGAAAATCGTGACCAATCTCCCGGAAAATATTTTTTAAGGGTAACAGGTCTGATCGACATCAAAAGTCGTTCAAATTGTGAGTGTCGAAACATAAGACTTAATGTTGCAGAAAATGGTAGCATTTGACAAATTCCAAAAGAATTTGGCAAAAAAGATAATCATTTGGCAAATTATTTGGCAAAAGTAAATTTCGGTCCAGCGCGGACACTGCCCCTGCGGTATCCCTCATGTGTACCCTCCCACCAGATAAAGCACAAGAGTAATATCTGAAGCTACACATACATGTATAATGCTTAGAAGTGTTTTAAAAGATAGCTTTTTAATTAAACAAGTTCCAAAACTACCGGTAGTGAAATTTTCTGTCCAAGTCCATGAAAACAAATATTTCCTCAGTAGTAACAGAAACTCGAAGGTACATGTACTATCTGGTCACTCTAGATTATTAGTACTTCATACATGTAAGATATCGCTAAATAATCGACTACAAGATGGAGATTCAGGGGAATCTCAAGTCGTAATGGGTCTCATTCCTAAATGATACCAAATCCATCAGCAAAGGTCAAAGTTCTAGAGCAGCATCCGCTTGTAATCAGTGGCAGACCAGAACATCTACCAATTTGGATGAGGTGTCGGTATTGAAATTTACTAGAATGGCTACATGTATGGTACTCCCAGGTGCTTAACAATAGTTACAGAACGATTACATGTATTAATTTTGAAGGAAATTCCCAATGATCAATATTATTTAGAGAAATGCCATCACTATTATTAATTTCAGCCTAAATCCCCACCAATCATTGGGCCATCACTGGGCACCTGAGAGTACCCATGCAAATTCTAAGTATTCCGGGGTTGAATATTGGAATTAAAAAAAACAGCGACTGATTCATTTACTCAAATGTACTGCATAATTTTAATATATGAATCCATCAGGTGTGTAGTGAACTTAGAAATCATCAGAAGATGGCTCAAAAATGGTAGCCGACTGATTCTACATACCGCTATTCTCAAAGTAATTGACCAGAAAAACGGGGTGATACCCCGGTCATGACCGCGGTGATACCGGTAATAAACGGTAGCGGTATCAAGATGGTCATGGCGGTGGAGTTACGGTATTGGGCGATAATGATACCGCGGTCTTTTAGCGGGCACCGCATTAATTTTGTTGAATACCGCGGTGATTTTCATGGAACTCTTTGAGGGGAGGTATTTACTCACACATACTTGTTCGCGTTAACAAGCGGTATCAGTACCGCGGTATTGGAGGATACCGCGGTATAGTACCGCCATATTAACGGGGTGACACCACGTTATTGGTGGTCAATTATTTTAAGTATAGCGGTATATGATGTACCGGTATATCAATATAATAATATAACGTCATGTCATCTCTCAAGGTCTGGCACCATAGGCGCCTCGCATATATAAGAGAATGCATTGGCCTAACAATTGTTTATAATTTTTTTTATCAATATTTCTTACATTCTTTAACAAATTTTATCATTTTTTAATAATATTAATTTTCTTACCATTTATAACAACTTTTATCATTTTTCTTATCTTTTATCATTTTTTTTCTTACAATCTTCAACATTTTTTTTCATTTTTTCTTTCATTTTTTTAACAATTATAAAAATTAATATCAAATGTGCTAGGCCAATGCATTCTCTTATATAAGCGAATGCATTGGCAAATGGTTTTCACAAAAAAATCAGGAAAGGCAATATAATTTGCTGGGGGCTTGGTGTTGAATGAGTAAAATAAAATTTACTGCATGAAAATAAAAAATTGGAAAATTACCCCCACAAAATATATAATGTACTCAAATGTACTGCATAATAATAGCAGATATACCTTGGAATCACAGGATGATAACACCGCCTTCTCATTCTGATATTCTTTCTGTTCTTCCGCTTCAATAATTTCCAGGCTCTGACGTTCAACAGACTGATAAACTTCACCCTCTGTGCAATCAGGCTGCTGTAAACAAACTTCTTCAAATGAACTTTGACCTTCACAGTCCAGCTGCTGTGAAAAATTGTTACCATTTAAACTTTTATCCAAATTGGAGGATGTTTCACAATCCTGCTGCTCAGTAGAATTATCTCCCTTTTGTTGAGGTGTGGAAATATTGTTATTGGCAGAAGTGTCATGTGAAATAGAGAAACAGTTATCTCCACTTGTATTTGAATCTTGAAGCACCTCAGAATTCTGAAGCGAATGATCAATTTTCAGACAGGTTGAGTTTGAATTAGAGGTATCTGCACCTTTTTCCATTTCGTCATCGGACAATTCAATCACAAATGGGGGTTCCTCGACAAAATTGTCCAAAATTTGACAATCATCTTCATTGTCCGTCTCATCATCAGTGCTTTGATGAGCACATTGAATTCCAACACTCCGTGGCACAGCAGTCTCTATGGGATCCACACAGCTGCTGACCGAGTCACCACTAAACCCAGCCCCACTGCCCACCCGAGTCACCAGATCACCCGTCGAACAAACTGTGTTTTTTTTTTTTTTGCGCTGAACTATAGGCGTTTGTGACATACATGTATTAACACGCGATGCCTTCTCCTTCTCCATATATTCCAAAACACGCTTACAAAAATCCATGCTTTGAACTAGCTTCTTCAGACGCAAAGGTGTAGCTAATATAACGGTGAGGGCACTGTTTTCTCTGATTATATTTGACCCTTCTTTCTTCGCGAGCAACATTCTCTGTGTATACATCTTTATAATTCGCCGACAACAATCTAGGACTTCCGCACAATTGAATGCTCTTGCAACTTCCTCTAAATCGACAAGTTCAAAATAGGTAACAGAGCAATTACCTGAGTATATGAGATCTAATAGTTGAGTGAACGCTCTCCCCTTAATGGTTTCGTGCGTAGTTACGACATTACCTCTTCGATAATTGTTCGGTACTATCGGACAGAACTGCCGGAATACATCAGCGTGGACGTAGTAATGCTTCAAGCCCACTCTGACCGTCATGTCATAAAATGAGCTTCGTTTGCGTTCTTCATCTAATAATTCTAAGACCTTTGTACATGTGTGATATGGGACAGCAACTTTTCCCTTTGAATCCCGTTGGTCCTTCAAGTCCGGAAACTCGTTTAAAACACTCATATTTCAAAGATCTGACCCTCCTGATGTTGATGGTCCAATCCAGCTAATGGTATTGTTTTGTGCAGTTTGGATTTTGTCTTTGTATAAGCATCATACTGGTACTTCTGAAAGATACATACATGTATACTTGTAGATAATGGATATATACCATATTTTCTGTGTTCAATTGCAAAAATTAAATTTGATGCAGTACATCAATGAAAGTTCCAATGACAAATTTGGATAAAATTGTACAGTTATGCTCTAAATAATCAACTCGTTAACCACAGCAGAATTATGGGTAATTTTTCAGGATTTAGTCAGAAATATCGCTTGTTACCATTCCAGGGTTTCCGCTAGGGGTTGGGGGAATGTGGCCGTATTCGGGAAGCATATATGTTTATCACTGAAAAGTAGCCATTTCCTTGCACTTGAGACAACAAGCAGGAACATTGAAGCTTGGTATAGAAACCAAATTAAAACAGATTGTCTTTCTTTGATCTTGAGGTTAATGAACTAAAAGCATGCAAGTACCACAACATACAGTTGATAGAATGACTTTTATAACAGTAGCAATATTAAAAGCCGACATCAAAGGAACTAAAGACACATTGTCACACTCAGTGTCAAGTCTACTCTAGCAGTAACCAGCGTTAGGGTGTCATGAGCAAACCTCATGTCATGTGCTCTGCATGCTTCTTTTTATTCACAATACCACTGAATCAAAACAATTTGGTGAAAATAAAAATTTCCTCAGACCTCATGCTGGATTCATATAATGGATATTTTTGTATTATTTGGACATGGAATAAATCAATGTACATTGATAATAACGATTAATATTTTAATTGTTTTATTGTGAATTAAACATTTCTTTGATACAGACCTTGAGGTAAAAGGTCTTCACTGTTCAGCGCAGTGATTGCCAGAACTCACCTGTGTACAGAATTCACTCCCCCCAATGACTTACCAATGTATAATGCGCATTTTGAGGGAAATAAGAGGTGTGCACTCGAGTGCTAGCATACCCCAACTAGAGATGGGTGGTTGTGAAAATTTGCCTCGGTTTCGGTTTCGGTTGTGGAAAAAGAGTTGAGTCTCGGTTTCGGTTTCGGTTTTTATTAATAAAAATTACTAATGTGAACAAAATCTAATTATGCTTCACCATATTACAAAGAAAACACACCAATTGTATCACCATAACTTGTGAGGTACATGTCCTTTTATAATATTAAATTATGTATCATATTGTTATTATTACATGTATATTGTTATAGTAATGTCCATGTCGAGTGGCAGTGCTAGAATGCAAGTGAGTCTGTGTATTGTGTATGACTGCAATTCAGCATCATATGATTATAAGTGTGAAATAATATAATGATCATTTATATTGGCATAAAACTAATGTGTGTGACTAGATATATGTGTATAGTTAAGATTTGAAAAATAAAATTTGAAATAAACAACAAAATGAAAATAAAACATGACTAGAATCTCTCAATCACATTATCTGGCTATATGCCTATTACCATATTTAGGGAACATAATATTGTACACACTATACAGTATACATGCATCCAATACAAGTCACCTGAATGAGTGCTATTTCTCAACAGTTTACTGACAAACGGTATAATTCATTCCGGCTCCGATTCCGGCATAACATTTTTAATCAACGGCGCACAAATATATTTGACGATTTTACATCCAAACAGTGATAAAAACTAATAGGGAATGCGGGTAACAATCATTGATACCTTTTGATATCGTATCCTCGTTATCAAATTCACCTTTCAGAGTATTTGTACGGCCCTAATGATTAAAATAACATGAGAAATAAACTGACTTGTGTTGTGTTTACTACGGCGAAAACAGGTGTACACGGAAGCAACGTAATTAATTCGTCGCGCGATTTCACCATTCGAACTCCTTTCTGCATATATTACAGGCGGCACACTTAGATTTCTTATCTTTCTTTGAAAAATATTTCCACACAGGACTCGTTTGTTCGTCGTGTTCTGCCATGATTACAGGAAGTTGTGACAACCGAAACAACGGGTTTTCCCAACTTACCACGGTTGTCATTTCCAGTTTTTCCCGACAACCGAAACCGAACTGATTCCACGGTTAACCGCCCATCTCTAACCCCCACCGTGGCAAATTCAACCCGCATTATCTGTAAACCCAACAAAAAAGATTTTTAACTTTAAAGAAAAATTTGGACTAATTATATCGATATGGTGTCACAAGAAGCTTGTACAGAAAAAATTATTGAAATTGGTTCATATTTGTTAAAGTTATTAAGTCGGACAGAATTTTCTAAGTCAAAATAAGTCGAAAATGAAGTGTAATATTACGAAAAACAGTCTGAGCCAATCCCTAGCCGCATCACGCAGAGAGGGTATTGTGAGAAGCATGTATACCAAAAATTATTGAAATTGGTTCATATTTATTAAAGTTATTAAGTCAGACAGAATTTTCTAAGTCAAAATAAGTCGAAAATGAGGCGTAACTTATAAAAAAAAAAGTCTGACCGAACCGCAATTAGCATCATGCGGAGAGGCAGTCCTAAGGAGATTGCGTACAAAAAATTATTGAAATCGGTTCATAGTTGTTCGAGTTATGAGGTCGGACGGACGGAGGGACGGACACACGTAGGGAGAAAGCGTGACGGACGGACGCAGTCAATCCAGTATACACGAAAGTGGGGGTATAATAATGGGTCAGAAAGTTGGGACTTATAGACAGAAATATACAGTAAATTAAAATGTGAGAGGCTGATTAATACTAAACATTCGCCGACAAAGCATTGCACAGGATGGTGTTGACAACTGTGCACATGGTCTGCGCTACTGATCATGTCTTATTCAGACATGACTCCTTGCAATCTGTTAATCAACAGTGTCTGTGATCACTCGTCTTGTGTAAAAAGGGGGCTGAGCTAGGTCAGTGGCTATTTTGTGGCCAACGAAAATTAAATCAAGGTTGGGGAGGGGAATGAGGCCGCTGGACGGCCGGCCTGCCATAGTAGCGGAAACCCTACATTCATCAGAGGCCTTGTTTAGCTATCCTTGATAAATATGCCGGTATCAAGGATGCTCCTACATACTTGAGTCTGTATCTGACGAACAGCCACATGTGACTACGATATCAATTTGACCTTGACCTCTATAGAGACTAACATAGGAGACGAGTGAAATTGTGGATAAAAATCGCCATTTGGAGATGCGCATGTTAACGGGAGCTGTATATTGAATACATGTACAATGTGTTCTGTCCTGTGTCACACAGACCCGACCCAATGAACTATATAATGTACATAGCCGAGACCTGCCATATTTCTCATATACAAGTAATTTGCACCATACATGTACCCGTTCTAACTGGGATGATGCTAATGTGGCATTGTGAATGTTCCGAGTGAATCACCTCCATCGCATGTGGTTCCCCGCTACGTGTCACATATGAATTATGATCATGATTCATATTATGGTATATAAATACAGGGTTTCCGCTAGGCCGGCTGCGGGTCCGTCCCACGGACCCATTCCTCCCCCCCCCCCCCGCCCGCCCCGTCGGCCATTGCATGAAATCCTGCTCATACACAAATAAATGACGTTATTAAAAACGTTTTAGTCTTGTCTGTGTCGAGTCACAGGCTATATATCTACACTTATTTTCATTAAATATTGACAAAATGCAAAATGAATTCGGCACAGTCCATCTCCCGAAAAAACAATAAGAAAGAGCGTGTCAAATAGCGATATTAGATACAGCGTAATACATGTCGCGGTAACATCAAAGAATACCGGACTGTTGAGTGCGGATATATTTTTGTGCACCGGATTCCATGAATGAAACTACTCACGCTCGAAGACCCCGTGCTATCGTACGATTACTTAATTGGATCAAAGAACACCCAATTTCTGAGTCGGGATATTTTTATGCACAGGATTTTCGTGGATGAAACTACTCAATGTTGATCATTTATCTTATTGCTGTATTATCATTTGTTTTGAGTTCGATGTACCGGTACGTGAAGTTCCTGAAAAATACATGTGATTCTCTACATGTGTTGATTATTATGCGTATACATATTGCCATACATACTTAACAAAATCCCAAAGTGATTTATTTCACAATAATACGGAATCTGTCCCAAATCAGTCTTTATAGCGGGAACTCATAGTGAGAACACCATTCATATGAGCCATATTACATGCATGGAGGATAAACATGAACACATACCCCCCCCCCCCCCAATATGTATGGAGATAAAGTCAAAGTACGGTCAATAATAGTTTTGTTGTCCCGCCTGGGTCCCCAAGCACAATAATCAACAACGCACATATTCACATTTCCCACAAAAAACTCAATTATATTTTATAACACGTTGGCTAAAACTCTGTTCTATACCGTAGCTGCGGTCATCAGTTGTTGGACTAATACAGACTATTGAACAAGCTACGCGTTCCATGTGAAAGATTTCGCTACCATTCGTATTTCGCCGCTATTAATATCTCCTGCAGACAAACCCTGCAGTATGACGTGACCGCGCACAAATAGTTTTACGATTGACAGAATATATAATCCTGTCAGTTTCATTTTCACTGACGCTACTTGAAATTCTAAGAAATACTGAATTCTCCTTGCTATGTACTCTTGAGTGCCTAATAAACATACATGTACGATTATAAAAATCGAGGTCAAATTCCCACCTGTACGATCGTTATTTGGTCCTGTACGTTTATTAGATTAACCAAAAGAAATAATTCACCAATCTTAAATTGTGTTATTCATAGATAAATGAACTCTGATTGTTGACAGTGATCAGCACACTATAGATTCACAGACCTGGCTATCCATCAAAACTATTTCTGTCACATGGCATCAGTAAACCAGTCAGATGGTGCGTTTTGTTGGGATGTATGGTACTAATAGTTCCAGTCTGTAAGTTTATTCCGCCCTGTACATGTATTATTATTCAGTTACTTGACATTTTCCAACCTGTACTATTATTCCCCCCTGTACTTTTATTAGGCACTCAAGAGTACATGCAAAAGTAAAGCCCATCATTTTTACATCAGAATCATATAGAAATCTTGAATTTGTGCTGATTTAAATTTTCATAGCTTCAAAATATTAATAAACATGCAGACCCAAATAAGCACTGTGCAAGGGGGGATTTCCCAAGAAAAATAATAAACGTGCATGCATGTTTATTTGGAGCCCAAGAGTAAAGAGGTGGAGGTGAATGTTACATGTACATGTAAGTTGTTATTAACGAAATGGAACGATGCCTTTAATAGGTTCCACCAGCAATAAGTCGTGACTTCTTTATATTGGCCTGACAGATTGGTTTTTGTTGGCGTCATGCCTGTCGACCATTATGATGGCCACATACATGTATATTGTCATATAACAGCGATTTACGATCTGTCTTGTTGGCTCATAATATAAATTAAGAAATTGGCCATGTGTTCGTTGCTTGCATAAACAAATATTTTTAAGTACAAACATCCTCATTGATTGTGTCCCTCGACTCCTGATGTAGTTGGTCAAGTCACTTACATGTATGTACATGTACAGAGCACTCACAAATTTCTTGGAAAAGCGACCACATGATGTTTGAATCTACTTTGCGATTTTGGAGCTATGCATTTGTAAATGCGTCCATATTTTGACACATTTACCTTGATTTATTCACAAACAAATGACTTGATGCAGGCCTTAAAATCAATCAGATTTTTTGCAATAATCAAAATGTTAGTGTTTCACTTTCTACAGGGAATCACGACTTTTTACTAGAATCAAAATGAGAATCATGATTCTGATTATAAAACAATTAATGTCAACAGTGTTTATTTATGTTTATTCCATTTTGAATGGAAAACTACATCATGAATGTCCGATTCCGAACATACATGTACTCCAGGAGTGGGAAAATTATTCAGATGTGAATTTAAATTAAACAAAATTAAAACTAAAATTGCAAAATACACAATACACTATCGTATCGTTATTTGGGTGTTCATACTAGTACTAGTATACTTTTTCGGCGCAATGATCAGTAATTTCAATGCGACTGTGATTATTCCCAATGCAGTGCATTTAATTTAAATGCGGTCGTTAAGGAGTTTAGAAAGTGGCGTGACACAATGCACCCTCAATGCATTTTAAAAGCAACAACAGCATTTCATTGATCCACGTTGTAAAGGACATTTATTTTTAGAATATGTGTATATAACCACAAGAATAAAGAACAAATCAACTGTTTTTATCACTTTGTAAACCTCTGATGTTTCCCATACACTGGCATACAGTATACATTTGTATATTATAAACCATGTTACAGTAATTCTAGAGCTAATTAATCGACTCCTTAACTACAGCAGAATTATGGGTAACTTTTCAGATTTAGTCCGAAATATGGCTTGTTGCCATTCATCGGAAAGCTCTCACCGAGAGCTTCCGATGAATGGCATCAAGCCATATTTCCGACTAAATCCTGAAAAGTTACCCATAATTCTGCTGTAGTTAAGGAGTCGATTAATTAGAGCATTACTGTATATCCTCTATAACTGTTTATTCAACATCACGTGCTGCAATCCATAAATGCGGTTCCGATTTCGATGTCCGGTTCAGCATTATTATCATCTGGTTCGATAGCAGAAATATGCTGTTTCGAATGTCATACCGTACAAGTTTACGAGTTGCTCTTGCTCAAGAATGGATAAATTTCTAAACCTGATTTTTGGCGCATTAGTTAGGATTATACTTTTGCACAAGAACACACCACAAATATTGAACCGGACATCAAAAGAAGAACCGGATTGTATCGATTGCATAAACATAAGAAGTTAGTCACTGACCGACATTTTCTATTGCAGAAGAAAATAAACAAATTCTCTGGTGTGGTTTATAGGACTATGCAATGCCGACTTAAATATAAAATTCACATAAACATCACATAAAGCGGTCTAACCACAAACTCGGGTATCAGGTAATTCCAAATGTATGAACTATCACCATGATATCCCGGTATATCATTGTCAGGACTGCTTGTACAAAAGGGAGTTATTCAACTATGCATAATTTTGCTATATCATTGTCCTCGTACTGTATTGCAATGTAATATATCAGTACATGTACCAGTATACTGTGTGCACATTATATACATGTAAGCCTACTTTCACTTTAGTATGTGTCATAAAAGACTCATGTTGTTAAATTGAAAAGAACATGTGTGAAAACAGAGAGAATACATGTACATGTGCCGGTACTATATACCTCTTTGTGTGCTGTACTAACGGTACTATTCATGTACCCCGCTGGACAAAACAAGTGTCCATTGGCACCGCGGTGTATTTGCCGTTCGGCCCGCGGTGTCAGAGTTTGTAACTTCAGTTGAGCACCGCGGCCGAACGGCAAGTACACTGTGGCCCAACAGCAAGTACACTGCGACCGAAAGGCAACTACACCGCAGCCGAACGGCATGTACACTGTGGTTAGATTTCTGGTTTGTATCGTCTTTTTTCAGTTTAATGAACGTACACCGCGGCAATTACACCATGGCCGAACGGCAAGTACACCGCGGCCCAACTGTAGTTAGCCGGTGGAGCCGCAGTGTAGTTGCATTTCAGCCACGGTGGCAACGCTAACTCCACCGCGGTTAGGTGGACACTTGTTTTGTCAAGCAGGGTACTACACTACAATAAGAGAAATTTTAATTGATTCTGCTGCCCATCTGCCACAGGCCTCAAACACGCCAAACAAGTATCTTTAGCCAGGCCCACCAGTACCAGGCTACTAGTGGTGCGTTTTGTTGGGATGTATGGTACTAATATTTCCAGTCTGTACGTTTATTCCGCCCTGTACTATTATTCAGTTACGCGACATTTTCCAACCTGTACTATTATTCCACCCTGTACTTTTATTAGGCACTCAAGAGTATTATTGGTTAATGCGTAGATGCTTTTTAGTGTTTAGATTCATTCTACCTGTTGGAATCTTATTGTAAGTTATAAATTTGTAAACACTGTATTAAACTCGTAGCTCGTTCATTTATATAGTCTTCAATCAGACGGCAGTCTTACGTATGTAATTAAATGACTATTTGGATACCATCAACAGAATTAATCAATTTAATGCATCCACGGAAATGATAGACTTGCATAATATACGTAGCTTTGGATTGCTTTGTGGGACACTCAGGTGCAAGGAAATGGCATCTTTTCAGTGTCAAATAACAAAATTTTCGCCCGACTGAACGAACCATGGTCGTCCCGTCGCGTCATGTGTTTCCCCAATACGGACTCATTAATTCCCCCCCCTGGTGGAAACCTAGATCATGCCATGAATCTCTACTAATTAATGCTAACACCCGTAGAGATCATATTCCACCAGTACAAAGCCTGGGAACTTTTTGAAGTTTTGACAGGGAACCTTATAAAGTCGAAAAAATAACACAGGGAATATATTTCTTTGTTATTATCTATTTCTTAATAATGTACTGTACTTCACTGGAGGTGAAGATCCCAGCTTGAAATTTCATGATTTAAGTGACTTTGTGAGCGATTTTGCTTTGCGTTCCTGACAATTATGTATTTTTTCCTGGGTAATTAATTGAATGTTTAATGCGATATCGGCTCTCAAAAGTCACAGAAAAGCATGAATTTCCAAGTTGGGACCTTCACATATAAGTGAAGTACACTATTAGGGAACAGATTATATATTATATCCAGTTATTTTTGGGTAAAATATTTAATTACTCCAGACCGGACTTACGTGTTAATTTAATTTGCATCTCATGTGTATTCCGGACTTTAACCTAACATGTACATGTAGTCAGCGATCCGCTTTAGTCATTCCCAACTTTTCCCAACCACAGTTTCTATCACCTTCGAATTGTGCAATCTGATTGGCTGTCCTAAATAACAGCCAATCGAATCCTTTCTCGTCAGTGGTTGCCAATGTAAACGAAATTTGAATCATTAATTTATAGCACTTTGACACCCTCCCACCCATCCCATACGATTCATAAATTTTTCCCTTTTGATTCCTTCGCATTTCACACATGGTCTTTTAGGCTCGCGTGGGGACCCGTTGTCACCACTTTTACACCTATCTGCTAGTTATCATCAATATTAGTATTAGCGGTCCACACAGCTAATTGAGATGGCATCATTTGTCCTGCATGTTCATGTCGTCTGAATGTTTTGCTATATTTATGATTTATGTTCTTGTGTCGTTTTGACTCATTTTCATCTGAAAGGTTTTCATTTAGCATGTGTGTTTTTGCGTATAAGTGTTGTATTTGTCATCACATAATTTTGTGAGTTTGTGTGTTCTAATATTTACAATACTGTAACGTAATCCAATGCATGTATATGTGGGGGGTGGGGTTTGATCATCAATGCCATAATAAATCATGTAACAATCTTTCAGTCGTAGCTATTACATCCCTTTAATAACCCCTTCAAGGTGAATTTGATATCGCGATTTCTCAACACTATATCCTTCTATCACAAAACCCAACAATAGGGAGGGTGTAATTATTGAGAAATATATTCCCTGTGTTATTTTTTCGACTTTATAAGGTTCCAGGATTCATGGCATGATCTAGCGGAAACCCTGATAAACAGATAAATACATTTACTTTCATATCAACAGTAATAAACTGAATCTTCTAGTGTTGAATAAGGGGAGTTGCAAATAAACAAAAGCTAATTTAGTAAGCTATCATTCCCAACTTCCAAGGAAAGATAATTCTGCAAAAACCTACTAAACTGACGGTGACGCGTTATGCAGTAGGTCCCTAGATTTGCGTAGGTCCCCGTAGGTCACTCAATTCGCGTAGGTCCCCGCAGTAATGCAATATATAGTAGGTTTACATGATTTATTGACTGATAAAATGGATTGATACCACTAAATGATCATGTTAGATGTTACTTTGCAATTTGTTTTTTATAATTAATTTCCGAAATCTGATGGGTTTGTTTGCTTAGACGATCATGAAGCCTAACTAAAATTACGTGATTTCTGATCCGGAAAGTAAGAGGATTATCTTACTGGCTTCGGGATAAGATATTAATTAGAGGATTACTGGATATATTTTTGCATTGATTTAGGTCCCCGTAGTAATGGAAGGGTGCATGCCTAATATATTATCAATAAGTGAACATATTATATGATATTGCGTTGTTTTTTTTAAATTAAATATCTAATTATATATTTTGTTTAGCTTAGATGAAAAAAAATAATAAGAATTACCATCCAGTTAATTAAGTTATGTTAAGATTATTTTTTTTTAAGTTAGGACAAGTGATCAGTAACTGAATGGTAAGTTTACACAGCCCAACTACACGGGTGACCATTAATCACATTGTTTGCGAGACTGGGTGTTTTCTTTGCGAAAAGGATCCGTCCTCTTTGAAGATTCATTTCGGCAATGTTTGTTGTGAAAAGGATCTGTCCTCTTTGCATATTCATTTCGGCAATGTCTGTTGTGAAAAGGATCTGTTTTCTTTGAAGATTCATTTCGGCAATGTCTGTTGTGATAGGGTTGTGACTAATTATCAACTAGTGTTGGTACTCATAGGTGAGTGACATTTTATGATTCTAAGACATGATACTTAAGTTGAGCACTGAGACTTTCAAACTCATATTCATTAATATTATTCAATATGCGACTTACCGATCCACGATACCCATGCGGAGTGTGTAGTTTGCGATGCTTCAAAGACTGCATCGAGTGTACGGGATGTAAATCCTGGATACACTCAGCTTGTGTAACTGGCATGACCAAACAGTTGTTCAACGTTTGGTCGTCAGATTTCAGTTTGACATTCTTCTGTCGTAACTGTTCGTTCGACGACCAAGGAGATTACCAATTCAAAGCGGCATTGGCCAGGTTAGTGTACACCTTACCATCTCTATAGACATACATTTTACGACGG
This sequence comes from Siphonodentalium dalli, assembly GCA_032622095.1. NCBI lineage: Eukaryota > Metazoa > Mollusca > Scaphopoda > Gadilida > Siphonodentaliidae > Siphonodentalium > Siphonodentalium dalli. The sequence goes on along the minus strand of CP136068.1, from coordinate 35,031,911 downwards.
CAAATGTTTACGAAGATTTTATTAAATTTCAATGTTATACCATTTTATTTGTATACAAATGTAACTACCACGATCGCCTATCTTACTATATAAATAAAGCCATCTGTTTAAATTTTACATTTAATCAACACCACGCCTACTGGTGACTAAACTTCGCAGAGTGGATTAAACATTCTTCATACAATTTGAACGGAAAAGTGTTTAATATCCATAGCATTGTAAAATCGTGGCATAAACACAGTGGATTAAAACTTTCTCCATATACAATTTTAACGGTAAAGTGTTTATCCATCGCATTTTGTTTCTGAATAAAAAATGTTTCTGAAGCATTAGTTGAATAATTATTATCTGGCTAATTAAGTCATCGTGTTTTGATTGGACGTATATTTTTCTAACGGTCTTGTCTGCGTTCTGATTGGTCAAATAGTAATGTCGGGTTTTATGCAGAAGAAATTAGGAAATAATTTATTTGGTTTTGTGATTATTTGCATTAATTCTAATTCTAATTAACAAATTATAGCGTAATCCTTGACTTGGGCTGTGTAAACATTTTAATAAAATATATAGCCCCAATAAAAATTAATCGAGAACACTAATTAAGTATACTCATAAATAATTCACAATAATAAATTAATTATTTAAATGAGATATTGAGTATATTAATATCGTTGTCCCATTTTATTATTGTGAATTATTTATGAGTATACTTAAAGGCACGTGAGGCCTTAGTTATCGAAAATATTCATATTTGTTGCAATCACCGTAAACAGAAAAACATTAAAACGCATACAGTTTTGTTCATATATACCATGACCATCGCGTAAACAGCATGTTATCATAAAGATTTACTATATTTTACATAAGCAAGAGCCTGATTGTGTTACAGGAGACAGCACAATGCTGCTGGCTAATCACACACAAATGGCATAAACGCTCTTTATTTGACGGGTGGAAATATTTTCACAGGATACCCACCGCCAAGGCCAACCGTACCTTTAATTAGTATTCTCGATCCAGAGAAAGTGAACGAACAATAACATTGACGGCACCTACATTTCTAGAATATTTCCGAAATAGACTGACACCGATATTAAGAGAAAACTACGAGACATTAAGACAAACACCAAACCTGATGGCAGATGGAAAATGGACGAACAATAACTGTGAATCGCTAAACCATATTCTGAAGCAGGCCGTTGAGTGGAAATCGAAACCTCTAGTGGAATTAGTGAAAATAATATACAATGTAGTTAAAGGTGAGTATGACGAATTAGAACGCAGTATTTTCGGTTTTGGACAATTCAAACTCATAGAGCAGTTCCATAAATTTAAAGTTGCAGCTGATATATGGAACCAGAAATCGACTGAAGTTCGGCGACGACATTTTGAGAAATTCTTAAGACAAATCAGACCGACAAACGATAGACTGCAACAGACAACGGACGGACGGAGGATTGTTTTAACTGCGACGAATGGAGGGAAGAAGCCAGGACAGACCAAACGAAAGTGTACAGCAAAAACATCATCTATATATATATTCCAAAAATTCCAAGGATCGGCGAGTAAACATTAGAATATCACATCCCATATCAAGACAATAAATAAACATAACTTACCTTGTATCATGAAAATTATATTTTGAAGAAATATTTTTCAGCTCTCGAGTTCATTATTTCCTTCTACTTGTCAATTGGGTCTATAACAACACCATTCTTGTTCAGCTATTTTATACATGTACATATATATATGTTTTATACCATTGCTTGTGCTCCATTGTTTTGTGCTGTCATTTACATATTATGTTATAAACGTTTTGTTGCATGTTTTGAATTCAATAAACTATGAAAAATATCAAATTCTTCTATCTAACGCACCCATGCCCAATCAGTTATCCTCCAATTAATATCTGTCCACGAAGCCAGTAAGATAATCCTGTTTTGAATTCAATAAACTATGAAAAATATCAAATTCTCCTATCTAACGCACCCGTGCCCAATCAGTTATCCTCCAATTAATATCTGTCCACGAAGCCAGTAAGATAATCCTCTTACTTTCCGGATCAGAAATCACGTAATTTTAGTTAGGCTTCATGATCGTCTAAGTATCACTAAGCAAACAAACCCATCAGGTTTCGGAAATTAATTATAAAAAACAAATTGCAAAGTAACATCTAACATGATCATTTAGTGGTATCAATCCATTTTATCAGTCAATAAATCATGTAAACCTACTATATATTGCATTACTGCGGGGACCTACGCGAATTGAGTGACCTACGGGGACCTACGCAAATCTAGGGACCTACTGCATAACGCAGTACCCCTAAACTGAGACCACAAATTTATCTTGAATGGTGTCAAAGCAAGAATCAGGATGTAAATAAATAATTATCTCCCTTGAAATTGAATTTGAGAACAGGTGCCCGCTGCAAAACGCTTTGCAATTTTCAAACTTCGTGGGCGCCTGTGGAGAAATTACATTGTTTTTTCCAACATTAAAGTTTTCGTGTTGCTGGTTCCTCTGTTAGTTGCAACTAAAAATGATTACAAAGACCGTTTACTGACCATTATAACGATAGAAACAGTACCATACAACATCGGCCATATTGCAACGCGGAAAGCTACTGCATGAGGCTAAATATAGCAACAATAATTTTCTTTAAAATTAGAACTCGGAGCTGAACACAGCTGTCGTTTTTTTATTTTAAATGAAATAACAAAATTAATGTGTGTAAATATATACCATACTATAGTATTTAACGGTTGAGATAAAATATGGTACTCATTGTTTAGAGTCGTTTATTTCGGAATTATTCTGAATTATTGTTGAAATTCGATTTTATTCATTCTTATTATTTCCATTTCCAAATTTATTTTTTTATTTTCTGCCTGGTTTGTCCGGACAAACGGTCAACCCATCAACCGGAGTTTATCTTTGTCAAGACGGGCACCTGCTGATATCTTTTTGTGTCTCATGCAATTTCTCAGCGTTCATTTATTGGAGGAATGGCATAATAGTATTTAATGACATAATTATACTTAACTTTTTACAACAAATTTATCAAGTGAAGCTGTCAGTTGTCGGTTGGTTTAAGTTTCCTAATTTCGCGTCTCGATTCTCAGTCTCATGTCAGAGTCATGTAACACGCTGGTCATCCGAGTAACGAGGACTCCGATGAGTAACGGCAGACGCGCCTCCCACGTGTTTGCATTGTCACTGGTTGCTCAGGAAAACGACAACATAATGTTTTTAAAATAAATCATCCTATATTTTGTGTCTTGTATTTTGGTACAACGACGTGAACGTACCACCGCCAAGCAACCAGTTTCAAGAAACCTGAATATTTGTAATGACTAACGAGGACCCGTAAAGATTTTTGTGGGAAAGTAACTGGATGCAAAAATTTGTAACGATGGATGGGTTATTTTTCTCGAGAAAAATAACCCATCCTAATTAATCGACCCCTTAACCACAGCAGAATTATGCGTAACTTTTCAGGATTTAGTCGGAAATATGGCTTGTTGCCATTCATCAGAATGCTCTCACCGAGAGCTTTCTGATTAATGGCAACAAGCCATATTTCCGACTAAATCCTGAAAAGTTACCCATAATTCTGCTGTGGTTAAAGTGTCGATTAATTAGAGCATTACTGTATATTTACCTTCACACGACATAACATTGCCTAGGCATACCCTGCTTGACAAAGCAAGTGTCCAATGTCACCGCAGTGTATTTGCCGTTCGGCCGCGGTGTCAGAGTTTGGAACTGCAGTTTAGCACCACGGCCAAATGGCAAGTACACTGCGGTGAACGGCAAGTACACCGTGGGTGAACAGCAACTACACCGCCCGGACCGCATGTACACCATGGTTAGATTTCTGGTTTGTATCATCTTTTTTCAGTTTAATGAACGTACACAGCGGCAACTACACCATGGCCAAATGGCAAGTACACAGCGACCCAACTGTAGTTAGCCGGTGGAGCCGCGGTGTAGTTGCATTTCAGCCGCGGTGGCAATGCTAACCTCACCGCGGTTAAGTGGACACTTGTTTTGTCCAGCAGGGTACAGTATGGCCCATCATGGGCATTTTTGAATAACAATAAATGTCAACTTTTTGTGATACCGGTATGGACATTATATACATGTAATCAGATTACAGTATATATTTTACACAACATAATGAGAACTAGACAATAATACAGAGTCATGGTCAGAGCGTCTCCGTTGGTGGCTACCCATCTCATTTTACCAACTTTATCCCATTGAGCCAGACAAAATTCCCCTTCCAAGTTCCTGAAATTCCATTCGCCCTTACCCTCATTGGTTGGAATGTTCAAACAGGTACCTCAAATTTCCAACTGTTGGATATTTCTTTCCTTTCCTTCTGGGCAATATCTCACTGATGTCCATTTCAGTACAAAAGTGTGACCAGAATCAGGGGGAGGGGGTCGCATATAAAACCCAGGTGTCCTGGTGGGTGGGTCCTTTTTTTACCTTCGATCGCATTTTTACCACGTTTAAAGACAAATTATGACTACTAAAAATAAATTTACATGGCCAGGCTTTAAGGGGCACTGTACACAAATCCAGCCATTTATGGGACCATCTCCTTTTATACTCAACTGAATATATGCATCAAATGAATGAATAATACATGCAAAATACATTCATGTGCTCTATGAAAGATGCAAACAACATGGTAATTATAATGAAAATGAATTTATGACAACAACCATTTATTCATTTTCATTATAATTAAATTACCATGTTTGCATCGTTCATATATAGAGCTCGTACATGAGTGTATTTTGCACTAATCTGTGGCTCAAGTTCATTCATTTGTTGAATACATTATTTTGAGTATAAAAGGAGATGGTCCCATAAATGGCCAAATTTAGTGTACAGTGCCCCTTTAAATTGCATGGACCTACTTATTATTGGTTAATGAAACAGACTGCAAATGAGGCTGAGCTACCATTGGTCATATACATGTATATACATGTATACTAGCAGGGTTACCCGGTGTTGCCCAGGTTAAGGTGACACGAAACCCTCTGCATATTGTGGATATATGGTGGCAATAGAGAATACTATTGTTCAAAGCGTTACACATACTCTCATAAATTATATCCAAATAGCATCACAAAACATGATTCTTACACGTGGAATGTAAGCAGTTGCTCACCTTGTCGGATCGGAGCGATTGTCATTTTGTTTATCGCGATTAATCCGTCCCACAAATAAAGAACTATTTATTTATTTACAACTGCGTATACTATTTCGGACTCAAGCCACGCCACATTTGACATCATTAAACCACAAACTTAGACTCATTATGGAGATGAATATATATGTATATAAAATTGTTAAAAATATGCGAGTATACAAATTCGTATCAAAATTAGGGCCCCCATATCTCTCACCCAAATGGCACCAATTTGGCGTATTTAAACCACACGATTAGATTCCTCATATCACGGAAAAGAATAAGTATCAGTCTGGTGGAAACGATGCTAAGGCCTAAAAAAAAAATACATTTGTTTCCGCTAACGAGCTGAACAAAATTAGGGTAGGTAGGCTTAACTTTTTTTTTTTTGTTAACTTTTTTTTTCAGTATCTTTAAAAATAATTGTATAATACTTGTCAATAACCCAAACTATGCACTTCTTAGCCCCAATCAGGTTAACCCAGTTGACAGAGGAACTAGAAACTCCAATTCAATCTTACATATGCTTTAATATTTACATATATACCAGTCTATATACTAATATAGTCTTTGATAATCCTAATATTTCCCATATGGTCTGGCGACAACTGGAGTCAGTCCAGCCCACTGCACTGTTCACATATTGGAGTGACCATCTTGTACCGATCTCTTAGTGATGGCTTCACAACACTACCTTCTCCTCCGCATTCAGTGAAGGATCTAGGTATTTTTTGGGGACACCTGATTTTGGGCAATGATATGCCGAAGGCATAACCTGAAGGCCTGAGCGGAGGAAGGTTTGGGAGGGATGACCCCCTGCTGATGGTGGGGGTTCTCCCCCTGGAAAACTTTTGAAAATCCATTGCATTTAGAGCTAATCCAGGGCACTTTGAGTCAGTATTTTGAATTTTACTGAGAGGTCAATTTGATCAGGTTTCTCAAGCATAACTTTGGAATTTTTTTATATATGTATGGATTGGAAATTCTTATAAGTCATTGTCAGATATCTTTTGGTTCAAAGGATTATGCTTATCCTGCTTGAAATGAGACTTACCATTCATTCATTCATTCATTCATTACTAATTCATATAATTGGCTATTTTATAAAATTCAAGTAAGACACATACATAATATACTACATGTAGTACAGAAACAATGTCTGTTAAGTTAGTAATTACTATTTATAGTAGTAATCTCTATATTAATTATTCATTTGGTTTTATGAGATCCCATCTGATAACCAGGTTGATTCGATCAAATTGTTAATGTTCCTGTACTGTATTTGATTGAAATACTGAAGCCTGAAGGCTGAATGATAACAAACCTGAACTGAAACTATTTGAAGTTTTCACAGATGAAAGCTAGATAAAGCCATACATACTTTACAGTATGATTCCAACTGTTAAACTTAAAATCTTTTTTTTATTTTGGTCCAATTTTTTTTTTTGCAATGGCAATAAAAAGTTTAGGGTCGGGGGTTTAAAATAGGGTCAGTCGGGTAAGCGGAAACAAATGTCTTTTTTTTTTAGGCCTAAACATATTGTTTATCCATTGTTGTGTAGTGCTGGGACGGTTGGGGTTTTTTCCTAACCGGTTAACCATGGGCATTAACCGAACCCTAACCGGTTAACCGCGACCAGCATTACCCTAAGTATGAGGTTAAATACACTGGTCACTATATCGGCAAAACAAGTGTGCATTACGCATCCCGGAAACGTTGATATACACGCGATCACAAACGATGTCTCGGTCGTACAATGCTTTCCCGCTACGGCGATCAAATAGTTGTAAATGTGTATAAATTAATAATATATATAATATATATTAGTGGTGCGCTAGTATATCAATGTTTACGGGAGTTCCACACCGCATATATAAATAACGCTTGCTTGCAAAACCTTCAGCGACGAAATATAGTTCCTCCCTCGTGTGTTATATTCCGGGCACGATTAGCCCAAACAAGGTACTGAAGGCAGCCCTGGGAATTAACCTAGGCAATAGGCAATGCCTAGGTAAAAGCAGAGGCAAAATCGGTTTGCCTAGGCAATTATATTTCCTAGGTAAAACAAGTTAATTGGGTTACTAAAATGTATTTGTGTCTATCAGAAATAGAACCTCTTTAGCCAAAATGACTTCCTTAAATCACTCTTTACATACATTGTATATTGTCCTACAATTGTTTCCATGGCACTGGGCCAGTAACTACATGTACATACGTAGCTACATGTACCCGGTATAAGGACACTTGTTTTGGACATGATTTGTGGATTTGTACATATATGTTGAGTAGTGGCCTGGAAATAATGTTCCCCAAAATAACTAACCATTTCAGATTATTATTGAATCATATTAATTTGAGATGGCAATATTGTTGCAAAATTGCCTAGGTAAAATCTGTTTTTGCCTAGGCCAATTTCTTTTACCTAGGCAAATATATCGCCTAGGCAAATTTTCCTTAATTCCCAGGGCTGTGAAGGTAGGTATACTGTTGTTTAGTAATGTTTACTAGTTATAAAGTTATCGAATACAGCACTAGATATACTCCGAGTTCCCACTCCCAGTAGGCCTATGTGTTTTTTCTGGGTGTGCGACTTCATATTGGATGTTGAACCAGAATAAACGAATCGCGTTCGGCAGGCCTTGTATATATACCGCACATTTCTTCTTCTTTTTGTTTCGTCATCTTCAATTAGGACTATATATGTCCCCAAACGTTCGATTTTCGTTTTTGTAGGTCTTCTGTCATCGCTTTGAGATGAACTAATGGTAATGACATTATGACAGGGGCAGTTTCGAGAAAACAGACATACTATTGATGACGTAGTAATATAATAGTTTAGACTTGATTGCTTTGATGTATGCCGCGGTGCGCGTGCAGCGGGAACGTCATGTATTGCCGCCAAAGGAAATTGGCATTGAATGTTTAACAAGTGATTCACAGACTGACACAGAGTGTAGTTGTTGGTTTCATGTCTAGAAAAGCTGCCAGTGATCAAACAGGCATGTGTTGTGGGGTATATGAATACAAAATCAACTGTCCAAATCGCTTATAAGGGCTTCTTATTACTTACTCTCATTACTTAAACAACTTCCGTAAATGATTTCGGCAACATTTACACGGAGTACTACGTTGATAGTACGATCGTTATCAATATTACGGTTATCCGGTTGTGGCCTCCTCCAACCGGTTGACAAGCGTAACCGAACTGTAACCGGTTAACCGGACAACCGTCCCAGCACTATTGTTGTGTCTCTCTCACCCTCTGTGGACCCCTGTCTCGAATGGCCACCACTGTTGACATCTTTAAACCACACAGACTCCTGATATCATGAAGATAAATTTTTATAAGTTTGGTGCTAATCGGTGACTAAACAATTTTTTAGAAAACAATTTTCAGTGCCCACCCCACAGCCCGCACCATCTGTCACACAATCACCACCAAAATATAGCATCTTTAAATCACATGATTATTTCCTTGTATCATGGATAAGAATGTGTATCAATTTGGTGGAAATTGGCACTAAAATTATTGTGTATCAATTCTGGTACCCCTCTCCTTTTCAGTGCACCCTGACTCGAATGACTCCACTTCAGTTTTAAGCCACATCATTAGACTCCTCATACCATGTGGATGATTTTGTATAAGTTTGGTAGCAATCGGTGACTAAACTAATTCTTATCAAATTTAGTGCCTAACCCCCCCCCCCCCAATCTCACATTCAAACGACACCAATTTGGTGTCTTTAAATCACACAATTAGATTCCTTGTATCATGGAGAAGAATGTGTATTAATTTTGTGGAAATCGGCGCTAAAATTATTTTTATCAACGTTGGTGCTCCTCTCCCTTTCAGTGCACCCCTGACTCGAATGATGCCCCTTTTGACAGCTTTAAGCCACCCCGTTAGAATTCTCATACCTCCTGGATGATTTTGTATAAGTTTTTGTATAAAATTGGCGAGTATACAAATTTGTATCAAATTTAGAGCCCCTATATATCTCATCCAAACGGCACCAATTTGACGTATCTAAACAACACGATTAGATTTCTCGTATTGCGGAGAATATGTATAAATCTGTTAGAAATCAGCTCTAAACAAATTGTTCATCTTTTTTGTGTTCCCCTCAACTTCTATGCATCCTGACTCTAATGGCCCCTCTTGTGACATCCTTAAACCACACAATTGGACTCCTGATATCATGGAGATGTTTGGTAAACCAATTTTGATCACATTTAGTGCCCACTAACCCCCCATCTCTCACCCAAACAGCACCAAGAGCGTCTGTAAATCACAGGATCAGACTCCTCGTATTATGGATAAGAATGCGTAAATTGGTGCTAAAATTATTGCGTATCAATTTTGGTACCCCTCTGCCATTCAGTTCAACCCTGACTCGAATGACACCACTTTTGACAGATTTAATCCACACCATTAGACTCCTCATACCATGGGAATTATATGGTATGTGGTGGCAATCAGTGATTAAACCCATTCTTAACAAATTGAATGCCCCTCCCACAATCTTTCATCCAAACGACAGAAATTTGGAGTCTTTAAATCGCACAATTAAATTTCTTGTATCATGGAGAAGAATATATATCAATTTGGTGGAAATCGGCGCTAAAATTAATTTGATCAATTTTGGTGCCCCTCTCCCCTTCCATGCATCCCTGATGCGAATGGTGCCACGTTTGACATAATTATTTAAACAACACCATTAGATTCCACATATCATGGGATTGATTATATAAAAGTTTCGTGGCAATCGGCGGCAAACATTTTTCTACCCCTCCCCCTTTCTGCCCCTGACAACGGCGTCACTTTAGAAAATTCTAACCCGCACCATTATCTTTCTCGAAAAAAGTTACCCCTAGTAGACCGTTTGGTGCGATCTAGATGGTCCCTCGGCACTAAACTTCATTTATTGTTTTTCTGCCCCTCCCCCTTTTCTGCCCCTGACAACAACGGCGTCACTTAGAAAATCCTAACCCTCACCATTATCTTTCTCATAAAAAGGTCCCATGTGAATTTCTATAGAACACAGACAGACAGACATTCGCAAATATAGATATAGATGTAGCTGGGACTATTCTCAAAGTGAGAGAAAAGCCTACTGTGTATACATACTAGTATATGCGGCACATATATATAATAATGTGGGTAGCCTATATGGGTCTAGATGCTGAACTTTATTTGACAAGTTTGACTAACGAGTGTTCTGTGATTTTTTTGTGGTTTTCCGTTAAGCTGACATGACCGACAAGGTTATTCAAACCATTTTACGGTGCACCAATATTTTGTCTGCCTTATTCTATTTTTACAATTTTCATCAAACTTTGGGGGGTGGGTCCATAATTTTCATTGGAAAAAATCTTGCATTGGTCGGGTGGGTGTCCCATATCGAACAGGAAAATTCTTGCTTTCCAGGGTTGGTCCCCTGTCAAAATAAGAAAATGCGTAACTTGTGGTATGACAACTAGTTTCCCCAATTATTATACTGGTAGAAAATTAAACTATGCATGAGTACACTATCAACCTACAAGCTTTGAAATAGGGTGTCTGTCATTTGCAGAATGAGGTCCCCAGAGGGTGAATTTAGTGATGCCACCCCACACAGCGGGCTAGCATCACCAAATTCACCCTCTGGGAACCTCATTCTGCTGAGGTGTAAGCAGAATGTGGTCTCCAGAGGGTGAATTTGGTGATGCTAGCCCGCTGTGCAGGGTGGCATCACTAAATTCACCCTCTGGGGACCTCATTCTGCAAATGACAGACACCCTATTTCAAGGCTTGTCAACCTATTTGTATACGAAATTTACAACTAATTATGAACGAAGCATAAAGTGTTGAAACATTAGATAGTTGTTTACTGGTCCGGTACCATTTGCAAAGACTGAATTATGGTCATTGTTCTTGTGGTTTAAAAGTTCTATTTTCCCTCTTCAGACTGGTATGGTTGTCAACGTGTTTGGTCTCATCAGTGTCTTGGTATTTTATGCAATTGTTCTCATTATCGGCATTGTTGCTGCTCGTCGTGTCAAGGTTAAGGATGAGACAAGTGAACTTGAGAAGTCCGTGGTGGCGGGACGGGAACTCAACACTGTCGTCTCGATATTTACTATGATAGGTACGTCACATGAATTGTTAAAGATGAGACAATAGGTGCATGAATGTCACACAATGACCGAATTCTAATGAAGTGATTGACGTCATAGAAAGTTTCCAGCTATTTTCAAATTTTTCGCCAAAGACCAATAGAACAGGATTTTGACTAAAGCAACATCTACAGTAATGCCCTAAATAATCGACTTCTTAACCACAGCAGAATTATGGGTAAATTTTCAGGATTTAGTCGGAAATATGGCTTGTTGCCATTTATTGGAAAGCTCTGTGATGGTTAAGGAGTCGATTATTTAGGGCATTACTGTATATTGGTATAGCTTATTTTAGTCAAAAGTAACTTGGACTACTTTACACTGCAAATGGTGTAGGATGGAGGCAATATGAATGAATTCTTTCATATTTTCACAGAAACGTGTGTTATAAGCAGATTTTATATCAATTGTGTTATTTAAATTTGAATAGTGGCTGGTGTAAACGGAGCTGAAGGATATATAATTGTTTCACTTATATTTTCACAGCGACTGGTGTAAGTGGAGGATCTATATACATGAATTTATTTGTATTTTTGCAGTGACTGGTGTAAGTGGAGGATCTATATACATGAATTTATTTGTATTTTCACAGCGACTGGTGTAAGTGGAGGATCTATATACATGAATTTATTTGTATTTTTGCAGTGACTGGGGTAAGTGGAGGATCTACATACATGAATTTATCTGTATTTTTGCAGCGGCTGGTGTAAGTGGAGGATCTATATACATGTACATGATTTTATTTGTATTTTTGCAGCGACTGGTGTAGGTGGAGGATATATAAATGGATCAGCGGAGTCGGTCGCCTCACAGGGTTTGATATGGACACTAGCTCCATTTGGAATATTCATAGGACTCATTATAGGCATGTATCATATCATATCATAACACACATTTCTTGTATACTCTCATGTGCCTAATGATAGTATCAGCATGATTATTAATTTGGGAGAAAATTCCCAACATTTAATGCTGCATCAACTCAGATCCCATCATGAACCTTGTAAGCCAGAGCATTCTCTTATATATGCAAGGCTCCCTATGGTACTATGTATTTATTCTCTTATATATGCAAGGCTCCCTATGGTACTATGGTATTTATTCTCTTATATATGCAAGGCTCCCTATGGTACTATGGTATTTATTTGTCTAAATTGGGATCCAGAGCTGACAATATTCAGTTTTCTCTTTTGCTACGGTTAAACCTAATTTACCCGCTACCATTAAACCTAATTTACCCGCTACCATTAAACCTAATTTACCCGCTACCATTAAACCTAATTTACCCAACACAAGCTTTATATTTACGTCTGACAACTACATGTATCTCCCTTCCAGGTGGTCTTTTGTATGCCAAGCCTATGAGAGACCAGAAGTACCTAACCATGATGGATCCGCTACAGGTTCAGTATGGGAACATTACCGTGGTGATGGTCTACCTGACATCACTGTGCGGGGATATATTCTGGACATCGTCCATTTTATCAGCACTTGGTGAATATAGATATTAAACACTTTCACAATTAATTTATTTCAATGTGCTCAGTCCTTTTTAGGATACAGGAGCAATGGAGCTTTCCACAGAGACCACGCACATTGCTGTAGAACCTCCCACTGGTAATCAAATGACTTTACCCTTATAAATATTGTCTGTTACTCAAAATCGACTTCTGAAGTGAACACATCAGCACTTGCACTAGCTGAAACAGACTCGTGTATATGATTCGTGCAAATTTTGATCTTTCAAACAGTTTGCTTAAAAAAAATATATTTAAATTCAATTTTTTATTTTTTTTTTAGATTGAACTCTGATCTGTTGTTGAAAAAAAAGATCTTAAAAAATTTAATTTAATTTTATAATTTTTTTCCAAGTTTTTTCATTTTCTGTTTAGGTTTTTAGATTGAAACTTTAAAAAAAAATATTCAATCAATATTTTTTTTTTTTTTTTTTTTTTTAATTTAAGTTTTCTTTTTAGATTTTTAGATTGAAACTTCTTGCTAAAAAATATATAATTTTGAAAAACAAATTAAATAAAAATTTTAGTTTTAAAAATATGGCCGTTATAATATCTGCCGCGTACCCGGGGCACCACAAAAATTACGAACAGACCAGAACAGATCCCTGAACTCTTTAATATGTCTAAACCAGAGAACACACATTTGTTTTGCCATTACATGTGAAAATATGAGAAGCGTCTTGCTAAATGAAAAACATTGTTATAATTACGGATAAATTTATAACACCATGGCGCAAATATAAATCTCAGTATATTATGATTTGACCACAAAAAAGTTGTTTGAATATAGCCAATTTAACACTGAATGTATGCATCGATATCAAAATTAGGGTGAAGAAAGATGGCAGCAGAATTATCAATGCAGCCATTGGCCGGCTCAGTCATTGATTGGTCGAAAATATCCAGTATTAAATATTTGATTGATTGTAAATATTGAACTATTTTAAAGTTTATTTAGATCCTTTCCAAAATAAATGGTTTTGTCATGGAAAGGACTGACCGGTTATCCCAGCCATAGGGCATGACACTGATGTAACTTATTTATAACAATGACATTGTTTTCTGCCTATTGAAATTTATGACAATAACTTATTTTTGGCATGATTCTTTGTTATTCCGTTCTGACTGCCTCAGTGGAGTGTTTCACATCACTTTAATCATGATTCTTTGTTATTCCGTTCTGACTGCCTCAGGCGAGTGTTTCACATCACTTTAATCATGATTCTTTGTTATTCCGTTCTGACTGCCTCAGTGGAGTGTTTCACATCACTTTCATCCCTTTATATTTACAGGTACAAGTTTGAGTGTGATTATTGATCTTGACGTTTCCTTGGCGATATGTATTTCGGCAGCAGTCACTGTGGCCTACACGATGCTGGGCCAGATGATATCAGTCGCCTACACTGATATTATTGAGCTCATTCTTATTGTTTTTGGGCTGGTATGTTGCTATTCTTATTGTATTTTGGGCTGGTGTGTAGCTATTCTTATTGTTTTTGGGCTGGTATGTTGCTATTCTTATTGTTTTTGGGCTGGTATGTATATTTTGAATCAAATTGAGAGGTATCTAAACTGATTGAAATTTGAGCTCATTCTGATTAATTATGGGCTACTCTGTATCAAAGTCTGTATGTATCTAAATTGATTTAAAATATTGCTATTAAAGGTACTCAATCCGATTTAATGCTCATAAATTACTAATTCCTTAGCTTCGGCAGCTTCGGGGGTAAAAAATATTTGATTCAAGTCAAGGAAACCCAGTAACCCACCCATCAAAGCTTAGAGTGATCAGATATCAATTTTGAATTATAATTTTCAATTATTTGTGGCCCAGAAACACGCCATCATACGGATGGTCTCATTCAAATTTGCGGATGAAGATGGATAACTCTAAAAGCAAGTGGTAATACGTCCAAATTTTGTGAATACTCAAGTGATAATATGGCCATATTTTATTGGGCAAAATGGTGATAAATAACACGTTTTGGGAAATTTTATACCATAGTTGACAGTGGTTAGCCTTATTTTGTTGTAATTAATCCATTCTGATAACAAAAGCACATTTGAAGGAATGTTGTTGTTGTAGCTTGATGATATGGGAACTGTATGATCGGATTGAGTACCTTTAAAGGGTTACTGTGCACTAAATTTTTTAATCCAGCCATTTATTCATTTTCGTTGCAGTAAAACCTCTACAAACTGAACGCCCATCTGACCGGCCCTTCTGTTCGGTTTAGAGAGGTGTTCGGTTTATAGAAAATCACACTATGATCGGAATGTATTGACGTCGTTACTAAGAGTTGTCGAAGCGCAATAAGGAATATCTTATTACGCTTAACAGAGGCGGACTGGGCCAAAAAAACGGCCCAGGAAATGAATATAATACCGGCCCATCTGCCAAAGGCAGTTTCCGAGGTGCCGAGTGGGGGAGTGTCTCTGTTCGGGGGGTGTCCACCTTGGGAAATTCCAACTGCACCCCCCCCCCCCCCCCCCCCCCTTGAATCAGAATCAGACCAAATACATGTTTTTTGCATAATTCCATTTGCACCGCCCCTTGCACCTCAGTGCTCTGGCCTAATATCCTATATATTCATAAACTAAACCATGGTTCTATATATTCCCGGTATGAGACCATTCAGATATTTTTACCTGAAAAATTGGATAAATTCTAACATCTAGCGGTCTAACTCCAGACAAATGCACACGGCTACGGACAAGAGACCAGGACACACCGGGCTGTCCATGGTTGCAGGCCTCAGTTCACAAGGCGACTCGGGCGAGATTGTCGCTGACTTCGCCCTATCGTCGCTCTAAGGCGAAATCGAAGTCGCCTTCAATTTTAGGGGGATTTTTTCTTTTTTTTTCTAGCTTTTTTCCCCCGACATGCCCGTATATAGATGAATTGTGGCGGCCATCCCAAAAAGAAACAGACGATTCAGAGACAAAGACCCAAGTGTTTAAAATAAAAAATAAAATATGACCTATTGTTTTGTGTTGTTATTCAGTCGCCTTTGTTCGCTTTGCGGTAATGAATGTTAATCACAAATGTTTTGACACGCTGAAAACACGATATGTTCGCATCTGTGTTGTTACTGACCATCGTGAGTGTCACAAATAAATGTTTTAATTAACTTAAAAGACCGCCGTCTCGCTTTTCAGATATAAAAACAATTACGCAATTATCAGAGTATGTTCTGAAGTTCGTTTCGGTAACGCGTCGTACTTTTTGAAGAGACCACGTCCCACTTTTTGAAGAGACCGCTTCCGTAGCCGTAAATAAATGTCAAGTTTATTGCTTTAATCGGATTATACCAGTGATGTTGGCATTAATTAAGGGAGGCCATTAATTAATAAAAGCTTTAGCAACTCCGTTGTTAGTTAGTCCTTATTGTTTATTTTAGCGGACACCCACATTACAGCCGTGACCAAATTAAACTTAAAAAGTTACATGCATCATCTGATCTAGTCCGCAAATCTGACGTTAATTATCAGAGCACGGCTGAATGTTTGATTAGTTGGGTCCACCAACTACATCTGATCATGATTCAGACTGTTAAATGTATAATAACAATTAATTACGCTAATTTCATATAAAGTCAAAAATTTTTAGTTTTATTTCTTATTTTAACTTTTTTATTGATTTAAATTTTTTATTGATGTTATAAAATAAAGCGATATTTGAAAATTGTCAATTTCTGGTAGTCTCCCCACTTCTCCCTAAATTTCATGAAGTCTCCCTAAATTTCCTGGAGGGAGACTTCAAGTCTCCCTGTTCTGAACCCCTAAGCTGAGGCCTGCATGGTTGTTCGGCCCGGGGTGAGAAAATTTTGAAAACTAAACAAGAAAATCGCTAATCCTAGCATCTAGACTGGCCTCAACTGAAGCGTTCCTATTGTGTTGGAAATTTCAATTGGGGGAGGGTCCGGGAGGTGTGCGTGAGAATTTTTTTGGGATTTACAGCTGCTGTAGGAGTTACCGTTAAAATCTCGAGATTAACGGGGTCTTTACGTGGTGTTATATGATGCTGACAAGTTCATTTAATGTAAAAATTACGATTAGCCAATTAGGCTGGTTAAACAACACATGTGGCGGCCCACGTCAGTTTCATTTGCGCCCCCCCCCCCCCCCCCCCCCCCCCCCCCAAACCGTCAAAAAACAAACCTCGGATTCTCGCTTGATAGAAAATCACGTGGAATCAGAATTTTTCCGGCCTCCGGCCCATCGGGAATTTACCCGGTCTCCCGATCGGCCAGTCCGCCTCTGGCGCTTAAGCTCAATTATTTATTAAATGTCAATTTGGCTTCCCATAGTCATGCAGGGTTTCCGTTAGGGGGAAAAGCACAACAAATACATTTGGATTTTTGTCACTGAAAAGTCATTTCCTTGCACCCGAGACAAAAAGCAGGAACAAGCTTGGAAAGAAAGCAAATTGAACCAGAACATGTTTCTTTGACCTCAAGTTAATGAACTAAAAGTATGTTTGTGACACAATGCGTATTAAATAAAAAAAGTATGTATGTGACACAATGCCTAATTAAAAAAGTATGTAATGGACACAATGCCTAATTAAAAAAGTATGTAATGGACACAATGCCTAATTAAAAAAGTATGTAATGGACACAATGCATAATTAAAAAAGTATGTATGTGACACAATGCGTAATTAAAAAAGTATGTATGTGACACAATGCGTAATTAAAAAAGTATGTATGTGACACAATGCGTAATTAAAAAAGTATGCATGTGACACAATGCCAAGCCTGGATATAATTTGTTTTTGAGTGTCTGACAAAATGACAGGCACCAAAGATTCGGCGTCTGACATTTGAAAAGTGTGTCTGTCATTTACCTGGTATCAATAAATAGCAGCAATCAGTTGTTTTTTAGCCCATTCCAATGCACAAATTAGATTCATTGATGTACCATGTTATGAATTATAGCAACTTTACAACAAATTTAAAACACGGAATCGCGGAAACGTGAAACGAAGCTTAATTATATCACTTACTCAAGTTACTGAAACTATTAATGTCGATCAAATCGGAAAATTAGGATTACTATACATGATCGGGACTTTTGCATACATTATGTACTGTGCTAAGTCACTGAACTGCCCATTGCTAATTTCAAATTGGCCCGATCGGATCAGATTAATCAGAAGTTGTCCGATATAGTAGCGCAAAATAGTCCGCAGAATAAATCCTACGCCGTGCTTCCCCCAAGTAAACACGAGCACATGTTTCAAAACGCGGCGATTTAAAAACTACCCGGTATGAATTTTTCGGAATTTCTTCCGCTAAATCTCCAACTAACACCCTTAACTTGTGGAATATATTACACTTGTGCTGATTTAACTTGTGACATCTCCGTGTATCTTACGTCAAACGAGAAAAACACGACGAAGTGTATTTCTTGGTTGGAGTTTCCCCCCAGTGGCAGCCATTTTTTCTGGGTTTTTCACGTTCTAAAAATAGAAAGTCGTAAGTAGTGCGGACGTGAAGGCAGCGATAATTCGCAGTTTGCGATCAATCATCAATCGCGGACAATTTAGGTTAGAGGTTGCATTAAAATTACATTTATAGGTCCTGTATACGGAACGGATAATTAACATGTTTTCGGTAAAACGCGTTGTATTGGTGGGGGGATTTGATATTTAGTGCACAGTAGTGGTAATTGAATGTCTTTGCCGCGGATAATACATCTACTTGTTGTTTTCCCCTTAATTATATATTTTTTGTGAAGATAATGGGTGCCGGACAAACTGACGGACGATAATAAGGCGGCGCCGGTCATCGGTGTATTTGGCTCGGTCAATGACCGTGTCCGACCTCTTATATCCAGGCTTGCACAATGCGTAATTAAAAAAGTATGTAAGTGACACAATGCGTAATTAAAAAAGTATGTAAGTGACACAATGCGTAATTAAAAAAGTATGTATGTGAGACAATGCGTAATTAAAAAAGTATGTACATGTAAGTGACACAATGCGTAATTTAAAAAGTATGTATGTGACACAATGCGTAATCAAAAAAGTATGTATGTGACACAATGCATAATTTAAAAAGTATGTGACACAATGCGTAATTAAAAAAGTATGTATGTGACACAATGCGTAATTAAAAAAGTATGCATGTGACACAATGCGTAATTAAAAAAGTATGTACTAGTATGTGACACAATGCGTAATTAAAAAAGTGTGTATGTGACACAATGTGTAATTAAAAAAGTATGTAAGTGACACAATGCGTAATTAAAAAAGTATGTATGTGAGACAATGCGTAATCAAAAAAGTATGTATGTGACACAATGCGTAATTAAAAAAGTATATATGTGACACAATGCGTAATTTAAAAGTATGTAAGTGACACAATGCGTAATTTAAAAAGTGTGTATGTGACACAATGTGTAATTAAAAAAGTATGTATGTGACACAATGCGTAATTTTAAAAAGTATATATGTGACACAATGCGTAATTAAAAAGTATGTAAGTGACACATGCGTAATTTAAAAAGTGTGTATGTGACACAATGTGTAATTAAAAAAGTATGTATGTGACACAATGTGTAATTAAAAAAGTATGTATGTGAGACAATGTGTAATTAAAAAAGTATGTATGTGAGACAAGGCGTAATTAAAAAAGTATGTACATGTAAGTGACACAATGCGTAATTTAAAAAGTATGTATATGACACAATGCGTAATTAAAAAAGTATATATGTGACACAATGCGTAATTAAAAAGTATGTAAGTGACACAATGCGTAATTAAAAAAGTATATATGTGACACAATGCGTAATTAAAAAGTATGTATGTGACACAATGCGTAATTAAAAAAGTATGTATGTGACACAATGCGTAATTAAAAAAGTATGTAAGTGACACAATGCATAATTTAAAAAGTATGTATGTGACACAATGTGTAATTAAAAAAGTATGTATGTGACACAATGCGTAATTAAAAAAGTATGTATGTGACACAATGCATAATTAAAAAAGTATGTATGTGACACAATGCGTAATTAAAAAAGTATATATGTGACACAATGCGTAATTAAAAAGTATGTAAGTGACACAATGCGTAATTTAAAAAGTATGTATGTGACACAATGCGTAATTAAAAAAGTATGTATGTGACAATGCGTAATTAAAAAAGTATGTATGTGACACAATGCGTAATTAAAAAAGTATGTATGTGACACAATGCGTGATTAAAAAAGTATGTAAGTGACACAATGCGTAATTAAAAAAGTATATAAGTGACACAATGCGTAATTAAAAAAGCGAGCGATTGATTACCTCTCAACTGGCAGGTTGTTGAAGACAGTGATAAAGCGTCAAAATTTTGAATGCGGAGAATCACAGTAGAACTAATAATTTTTGTTCTATATGCATGGTAAATAGCAATTTGTCTTGCCAGGAAATGTCCCGACATTTATTAAAGGCATGGATGGCCTTCGCAGTGGGTATACTGTTAAAATAGTTAAACAGTTAAATCCATTAAAACTGCCATAAACAGAAAGAATATTAAAATATGGACAAATTTTGTTCTTATACAAATCATAGATATCGCGTAAATAGTATATTAATGTCAAGTTCATAAGCTTTGTTATGTAAACAAAAGCCAGGTTCTGTAATGTTTTTTGGCTTTTGTTTACACAACAAAGCATCCTAACTTGACAATAGAATACTATTTACGCAATATTTATGATTTGTATAAGTTCAATGTCTGTCTATATTATAATATTATTTCTGTTTATGGCAGTTTTATTGGATGTGGCTATTTTAACAGCATACCGACCACGAAGGCAATCCGTGTCTTTAATAGCTGGAAAACTCTTGGCGGGAAAGCTGCACGACCATATGGAATTATTTATGTGGATTGAGGCCCAAAAGAGGTAAAGTTACAACCACCGCTGATTTTACTCCTTGCATGACTAAATCCGTTGACAAACCCTGCAGGCTACATCCCTCATCTCTCATTCAATCGTCAACAAACTTCTTATGGCTTTTTGGGTTGACCTCTGTTATTGTCTTAAACATTTAAACTTTCTGCATTCCTTAACGCTCTGACTAATGTATGACATTATCCCCTCTCCATGTTGAGCTACAGTGTCATTGACACTTACATTATTTGAGACCACATTATTCATGATCAGAGTTCATAGGATGACGGGAATATGCCAGTGATGTTTCCTTCAATTATTATAGGTACTATGCGTACCATTTGTCTTGACTAACAGTAATGTACCAGACATCACCATGACGACTGATCAGTGGCTGGGTACAGTTAGTGGTAATTCGTGGTGGATCTGGAGTGACTTGGCTATTGCTATGGTGAGTGTTTCCATGACGATTTATTAGCATTAGCTGTATCCTAGTTGTGTTGTTTGAAAGCAGGAAGATAAAGAAACTATGGCAGGAAACATGACAGAGATGGAGCTGTGGGGTATAAACAGGGTTTCCGCTAAGGGTTGGGGGAATGTGGCCGTATCTGGGAAGCACATACCCGGCACCCTGTCGGGAGAAAATTTGGATGTTTATCACTGAAAAGGAGCCATTTCCTTGCACCTGAGACAACAAGCTGGAACATTGAAGCTTTGTAAAGAAACCATATTAAAACAGATCGTCTTTCTTTGATCTCAATTTAATGAACAAAAAGCATGTAAGCACTACAACATAAAGTGGATACAACAACTTTTATAACACTAGCAATATTAAAAGCCAACATCAAAGGAACAAAAGACATATTGTCACACTCAGTGTCAAGTGTAGTCTAGCAGTAACCAGTGTGACATCATGAGCAGAGCTCATGTCACATGCTACGCATGTTCTACATGCTTTCTTTGTATTTTGTTCACAGTATCAATCAAAACAAATTGTTGTAAAATCAAAAGCCATTCCTCAGACCGAGATCACCTCATGCTGGATTTGTATAATGGATAACTTTGATTAATTGGATAGGGAATAAATAAATAACTGATAATATTTTAATTTTTTTATTTTTAATTAAACATTTCTTTGATACGGACCTTGTTTTGAGGTAAAATGTTGGCACTCTTCGTCGCAGTGACTGCCAAACCTCACCTGTGTTCATGGTTGTAGCTCAGAATTCAGCCCCCTGATGACTTACCGATGTATAATCCATATTTTGAGTGGAAAGAGTGGGTCAGAAATTAAAATACAAGAGGCTGATTACTACTAAACATTTGCTGACAAAGCGTTACCCAGGATGGTCTAGACAACTGTACTTGTGGTCAGCGCTACTGATCATATTTTATTCAGGCACCAAGTGCAGGATTCCTTGCAATCTGTTAATCATCAGTGTCGGTGATCACTCGTCCTGTGTAAAAATGGGGCTGAGCTAAGTCTTTGGCTATTTTGTGGCCAATATTAAGTCAAGGTTGGGGAGGGGAATGAGGCCGCTGGACGGCTGGCTGCCATAGTGGAAACCCTGGTATAAGCCGTTAGGTAAATATGAAAAAATATAAAAGTCTGTAAAATCATCACACCAAGACGAACACAGAGATATAGATACAGAGGATCTCCAACAAGTTATGTTGGGATATATAGAGTGATCTCCCCTATATATAGAGTGATCTCCAACGAGTTATGTTGGGATATAAGATTTCATGAAACGAGTTTGATCAAGTTGATTCACAATGAGTCGTAGACAAGTTTTATAAAATCTTATATCCCAACATAACAATTTGAAGATCTTGTATATCACACACAAAAAAATGGAGCTTTATGCCTGTTTAAAAAATCAAAATCCTTAAAAGAAGTTGCAAAATGCATAATATTTACAGCGTTGGCTGAGACGCTTCACAACTATATATGACAATATTGCGCTATAGGGCTGGCGATCAGTGTTCACGCTGTCGGTAGCCAAATTAGCCAATGGCTAATCTTTTTCGAATTTGGCTAATAAAAATTTCATTTGGCTAAACTTTTGGCTAAACTTTTTTTTACCCCAAATGGAGACTGAAAGCATGGAGTCAGAAAGCTAATTCATAAAAGCGCTCAATAGATCGACATTCAAGACGAAGTTAGGTGACGAAAGTATTTCATTAATTTCGTACTTATGAAATATCGTTCCGTAACAGCAAAAGGTAAGCTCTAACATTTAGTGTACAGTAAACATATTTTTATTTCCAAATCTAACATAAATTTTGGCAAGTGGGTTTTCAATTATGTGATGTGAACGATCTAGTCCGAAAATATCGAAAGTGGGAATATATTGCCGACTGTACAAAGGGAAACCCGATCGCGGACAGTACAGTGAACACTGCATATGGGGTAACCTTCGTCCAGTATTTAGTATTTTCAGGTTAATAATGCTATTCGCTGTAATACTGGTATGTTTACATAATAATACTGACCGTGTAATGTTACTTTAATGTTTAATTTCACAAATAATATGCTTAGTGTTACAAAAAAATGTTAAGTTTGATGGTTCTTCCCGATCGACAACTCTATCAACCAAGCGATCACACAAAAATTACGTCATTCTGCACGAAACAGCAAAAGGTTATTATTTTACATTTAATCCCCTAATCCCCCATTGTCTTCTGGTCACTCACGGGACTCCCGCACAATGCATGTTTATGATGACTTTGTATTTATGTCGGTCGAGGTTTATGAGCACCAAGTGTAAGACAATAGCTTAATCAGCCAAATGTGAATCACGACAGATATTTTGTGGCTATTTGTCGTCAATACCGATACGGACAAAATAATAT
This sequence comes from Siphonodentalium dalli, assembly GCA_032622095.1. Lineage (NCBI taxonomy): Eukaryota > Metazoa > Mollusca > Scaphopoda > Gadilida > Siphonodentaliidae > Siphonodentalium > Siphonodentalium dalli. Next base: position 35,008,292 of record CP136068.1, on the reverse strand, counting down.
GCATGCTTTTATGACAGATTGTAATTTGATAATGGCGTAACAATATTAAGTTATTAGTTTCCAGATGTCACTTATATATTTTCGCAAGGATAAATATTTAATGATTTACAAAAAGATATTGATATAAAACAAAAAAATAATGACATTAAGAAGGACAATCCCGGGTTCCCCCCCTCCCCCAATCACTCTTTCACATAAAGATTAATACATTTTTAATAAATGATATATATAAAAATACTTCTAGTTCATAAAAATTATTTAAATTATTGTGTATTTTACCTGTGTCTGTTAGATTTTACGTTTTCAAGTTAGTCATTAATTGTGAACCGACCAGAAAACGATGATTTAATTTGGCCAAAGTTTTTTTTAATTTGGCCAAAAAACATTTGGCTAAAGTTTTTTTCATTTGGCTAATAAAATTTTCATTTGGCTAAACTTTTGGCTAAAGTTTTTTTCGGTCCAGCGTGAACACTGCTGGCGATAGAAAATATATTCTCCCAAATTGCCTCTTTGTTTTTGTGTCTATTATCGCTAGTGCAACAAAGTCTGACAAGAATTTAACTTTAATGAACAAAGCAATAATTTTACCTTGTCTGGTGTTGGTGTCATGCACGGCTTTTCAAAATAGTATTAATCTGCCTGAATCGATGTGAAGACCCAGCATGGTAATTTTTTTGGTGCAATGCCAAGTAATATGTAGCATATACCTATTCATCACTAGTGACAGATAAGGAAATATGTAATGGCTTTTTTAATGATATAATATGGGTTTCATGTTATATATACTAATTTATAGTTCCCCCGATAAAAATAAAAAAAATTTGCAACTTGAATCCATTGTTATGTAAACAAAGATCTATAATCGTGTAATAAGTTTAAATATTTTTGTCTGCATTTTATTTTCATAATATTATTCAATGCTTTAACCTGTAATGTTTACATAACAATGGTTTTGATATGCAATATCTTGTTATTCTGAGAGTTATTAATGATCTATTTTTAAATGTATGCCCTTGAGTCAATTCCTTTACCTACGCAGAATATGCAGCGAAGCGACAGATTTCGAGGAAGAGACCACCGTAAAAGTTCCTGACAATCATAAAGATGGATTATCTCTTCATATAACAATTTTGAAATAGTCTTGTGGGTATAAAATAATAAATATGAATTGAAGACCGGAAACGCTTCTATCAATTAATATTGATTGTATTCCGTATATTTTATTATAAAATGAGATGATTAAGTGGGGCCATTTATAGTTGTATTTTTAGAACAGACCATTGAGGTGATACCGTATTGTGATAGAGATCATTAGGGGGTTGCCATGGCTACGCTCCGAACGTAATATGCACCAGATTGATTGCATTGTTTTATTACATAGTTATAAGCGATAATACGGAGTTTTAACATTTATTTGACAAAATTTCACAAGAAAATTACTGGTGTTTGTTAACAGTAACCACTATTTTATTATCAATTTCATAAATTCATTTCCATTATAATTATCATGTTGTTTGTATTGTTCATACAGTAAATGAGTGTATTTTGCACTTATCCATGGCTCAAATGCACATAATGAGTATAAAAAGAAATGGCCCCAAAAATGGATGGATTTAGTTTACAGTATCCCTTTAATTATGTGGATTTGGGTTACAGACCTTTTTGGACTTGATGTTTCCATACAAACATTTACTGTCAGTTTGGACACACATGAGGAATCAGCTTGTTTGAAAAAAAGAATAGCATCTGCTCGTAACTGCCAAAATACTATGTAATTATCATAGTTTATTACATTTTTCCTCGTTACTGGTTGTGTTTACGATCTCCTCGGCCATTTTTAAAGCGTAAAACTCATCAATTCGAAACCATGATTAATGGATGTGGATTTGGATAGCTTTGAGAATACCAGTTGTGATAGACCAATATGAGGGAAATAAGAAAACAATGTAACTCAACATTGAGGGTTATGGTCCTTTCTGGACTTTTTTTTTTTCCACAGAGGGTGAATTTGGTGATGCTAGCCCACTGTGCGGGGTACATGTAGCATCACTAAATTCACCCTATGGGGACCTCATTCTGCAAATGTTCGGCAAGTTTGACTGATTTGGTATCAAATCGGATCCTGCAACATTAATTGTGGGATTTTTGTTTTGCAGACATTGGGCAGTATTCCATGGCAGGCGTACTTCCAGCGTGTTCTATCAGTGCGAAGTGGGAGACAGGCTCAGATGATGTCGTTTGTTGCTGGGGTCGGCATATTAGTTCTTGTTATTCCTTCTGTTCTTATCGGGGTAGCTGGAGTCACAGCAGGTAAATAACCTACAGAGAGCCCCACGAATCTCTGAGGTTCCCTAAAGGAGCAAAATAGTATTCCTTGTCATTTCTTCTGTTCTTATCGGGGTAGCTGGAGTCACAGCAGGTAAATAACCTACAGAGAGCCCCACGAATCTCTGAGGTTCCCTAAAGGAGCAAAATAGTAATCCTCATCATATCTTCTGTTCTTATTGGTGTTGAGGCAGTGACAGCTACTGAGTGAGAGCTTTCCGATGAATGGCAACAAGCCATATTTCCGACTAAATCCTGAAAATTTACCCATAATTCTACTGTGGTTGAGGAGTCAATTATTTAGGGCATTACTATAGCTCTCCTATATTATGACGACATTATAAATCTTCTAATTGAGGCTCCCTACGGCAGCATGTGAAGCCCCAATTCACATTTATATGTAATTCAATTATAATAGCTTACATATAAACCAACTATGCATAAGCTGAAATAAATACACTAAAGACTACTGATTAAGCGTATTTGATTTACCCTTATTTTTCTTTGAATTTATTTTCTTTGAGCTGGGACCAAAAAATGTGGTCAATTCTAGAATGTGAACAATATAGTTAAAGAGGGATGAGCTCTTCCTAAACACATTTTATATAGTTTCCAGGCTATAGAATAATAAATATGAATTGAAGACACCTGTCCGGAAACACTTCTATTAATAAATATTTATTTTAGGTTGATATATTCTTATATAATGCGATCATGATGCGTTCAGGTGATCCCAGATAGAGATAGAGTACACCCACTTACTACCTCTGAAAGCCACAGAATGTCCCAAATTAATTGTATATGGTATTACACTATAAAATTTGAAATAAAATCATTATTAATCGATAGAAGCATTTCTGGACAGGGGTCGTCAATTCTTATTTATTATGTTATACCCAGGAAACTATATAAAACTTGTTATAGGAATAGATGGACCATCTTTAATTGTAAATATATTATTTAAAACATTTTAAAGATGAATGTTTGCGACTCCAGTTGTTTTCTCTTGTGTATCGTTGATATTAACCAGAGAATTATGCCTTGAAATGTTGAGTCTCATAAAAATTTTGTGCTTGAAGTGCTGTCAAAAGAGATAGAGCGTCTTTAAAAAACAAATATTAAAATTATTTGATATAATATGCCTTATTTTACAGCATGGAATGAAACAAGCTATGGTATTTCACCTGTTACAAATGGATCCACATCAATGGTTCTGCCTTTGGTATTATATAATTTCACACCACAGCCTGTAGCTATAATTGGTGAGTACTGTGAATTTGCTTTATAGGAGTGGTATTTTGGGTTAAATCTTGTTATTAGGATTTAGGTCTTAGGTTTTTCACAAACTGCCAACTCCAGAAAACTTACTAATATCTCTAAGCACCATCTGCAACAACACTAAGACATCTTTTGAATAAAGCCACATCAGAAAATTAATAAACCTCATCGGAAATTCACCTTTTTGGGGGATACTATATGTTAAGTCACCTTTGTGGGGGATACTATGTGTTATCACCTTTGTGGGGGATACTATGTGTTAAGTCATATTTGTGGGGGATACTATGTGTTATCACCTTTGTGGAGGATACTATGTGTTAAGTCACCTGTGTGGGGGGATACTATGTGTTAAGTCACCTTTGTGGGGGGATACTATGTGTTAAGTCACCTTTGTGGGAGATACTATGTGTTAAGTCACCTTTGTGTGGGATACTATATGTTAAGTCACCTTTGTGGGGGATACTATGTGTTAAGTCACCTTTGTGGAGGATACTATGTATCAAGTCACCTTTGTGGGGGATACTATTTGCTAAGTCACCTTTGTGGGGGATACTATGTATCAAGTCACCTTTGTTGGGGATACTATGTGTTAAGTCACCTTTGTGGGGGATACTATGTGTTAAGTCACCTTTGTGGGGGATAATATGTGTTAGGTCACCTTTGTGGGGGATACTATGTGTTAAGTCACCTTTGTGGGGGATACTATGTGTTAAGTCACCTTTGTGGATGATACTATGTGTTAAGTCACCTTTGTGGGGGATACTATGTATCAAGTCACCTTTGTGGGGGATACTATGTGTTAAGTCACCTTTGCGGAGGATACTATGTGTTAAGTCACCTTTGTGGGGGGTACTATGTGCTAAGTCACCTTTGTTGGGGATACTATGTGTTAAGTCACCTTTGTGGGGGATACTGTGTGTTAAGTCACCTTTGTGGGGGATACTATGTGTTAAGTCACCTTTGTGGGGGATACTATGTGTTAAGTCACCTTTGTGGGGGGATACTATGTGTCAAGTCACCTTTGTGGGGGATACTATGTATCAAGTCACCTTTGTGTGGGGTACTATGTGCTAAGTCACCTTTGTGGGGGATACTATGTGTTAAGTCACCTTTGTGGGGGATAATATGTGTTATGTCACCTTTGTGGGGGATACTATGTGTTAAGTCACCTTTGTGGGGGATACTATGTGTTAAGTCACCTTTGTGGGGGATACTATGTATCAAGTCACCTTTGTGGGGGATACTATGTGTTAAGTCACCTTTGTGGATGATACTATGTGTTAAGTCACCTTTGTGGGGGATACTATGTGTTAAGTCACCTTTGTGGGGGATACAATGTGTCAAGTCACCTTTGTGGAGGATACTATGTGTTAAGTCACCTTTGTGGGGGATACTATGTGTTATCACCTTTGTGGGGGATACTATGTGTTAAGTCACCTTTGTGGGGGATACTATGTGTTAAGTCACCTTTGTGGGGGATACTATGTGTTAAGTCACCATTGTGGGGGATACTATGTGTTAAGTCACCTTTGTGGGGGATACTATGTGTTATCACCTTTGTGGGGTATACTATGTGTTAAGTCACCATTGTGGGGGATACTATGTGTTAAGTCACCTTTGTGGGGGATACTATGTGTTAAGTCACCTTTGTGGGGGATACTATGTGTTAAGTCACCTTTGTGTTGGATACTATGTGTTAAGTCACCTTTGTGGGGGATACTATGTGCTAAGTCACCTTATCTCAATACTGGTATCTCAGTCTGAAGCCAGTGTGGTGTCAATGTTTCTATTTTAGGACTAGCGGCTATTTGTGCTGCTGTGATGTCATCTATTGACAGTTCAATACTTGGATCGAGCTCAGTATTTACAAATAATATCTACAAAAATATATTTCGTAAGAAGGTAAGCATACAGATACTCGAAAAAACATATTAGGACCCACTCTTTCTAAAGGCTATGACTTGAATAAGTCTTTATGCAGTATATGAAGTCCATGTGAAGTAGTTCATGTATTTTTTGGTCCGTAGCTTCTTCATCAGATACAACTTGTCCCAATTCCAGTTCATTTATTCGGAGGCCCTACGTTGATTGATTTTATAATTTTTTATCCCACTATATGGATTTTATAATTTTTTTATCCGTGGCTTCTTTATCAGATACAACTTGTCCAATTCCAGTTCATTAACCCTTTTAGTGCCAGGGGCCGATCTCATCGGCCCTAATTTATGGTCTGTAGAGTGCCCTAAAAAATATTTAAAAAATGATTTTTTTTGATTTTTTTGATTTTTTTTGGGGGTTAGGCCAATGCATTCTCTTATATGTCGCCTCGCATATATAAGAGAATGCATTGGTACAGGGTATATGGGTCGATACAAAAATCGACCTGGCACTCAAAGGGTTAACTCAGTTAGTGGAGTTATCACAATCATATGGGAGAAAAACCGTAAGAAAAATTAGTTGTATGTAAAATATTTAAATTGTTTATCACCTCTATTAGTTGTATGTTAATATTTACATTGTTTATCACCTCTATTAGTTGTATGTAAATATTTACATTGTATGTCACCTCTATTTAAAGTGTATGTAAATATTTACATTGTTTATCACCTCTATTAGTTGTATATAAATATGTGCATTTTATGTCCGTAATGTCACCTCTATTGTCTGTAAATATTTTCATTTTATATCCGTTCTTTTGCAGGTACATAATAGAGAGATATTCTGGATACAACGACTCGCCATTTTATCTATTGGCATCATATCAACAGTACTATCAATATCCGTCCCCCTAATCTACTACCTGTTCATCGTCGCGGCTGACATCGTCTTCGTCATCGTCCTGCCGCAGCTAACCTGCAGTATTTACTTCAAACGGACTAACACTTACGGCTCTCTATCGGGCTTTACTATTGGGCTCATTTTACGTATCGGTGCTGGAGAGCCCACTATAAGCTTGCCACACACCATTCCATATCCAATGTATGACGAGATGCTTGGGCAGGTCTTTCCATTTCGAACATTCGCATTTATCTGTTCATTTATGGCAATTATTTTTATCTCGGAGTTTTTCCGCTGGTTATTTTTGAAGAAACATGTTTCGTTGAAATGTGATGTTTTTGGAAGTTTTTATGAAAATTCTGACAAACAGATCCTGCAAACATCAGAAATTTCTCTAGCTTTACTTCTAGACAAAGACAGATGATGATATGTTTTAAATTATTATTGTTAGTGCTTAAAGGGAGAATGTACCTAAATCCAGCCATTTATAGGACCATTTCTTACCATACTCGACAGGAAATATCCAAATAAAGAATTAATGAATCAAGAATGAAAGTTAAATACGGAACACAAAAACTGTGTATAACAACCTGTTAATTATAACGAAAATGAATAAAAGGAAGCCATTTACTCATTTTCATTATTATTACCATTTTATTTTATACCTTCATAGAGTACATTAGTGTATTTTGGACTCAACCATGACTCACTCATTCTTTTGTTGCATATTTTCTGTTGAATAGATTAGTAGGTAGCCCCATAAATGACTGGATTTATGTTGTAGTTTCACTTTAACCCCTCCATGACTGGAGCTTCCTGAAATTTTGCGAAAATTCTGTGCCAATGCATTCTCCTGTGCCAGTGCATTCTCTTATGTATGCGAGGCTTCCAATGGGAGACTCGCATATATAAGAGAAGGTGCTGGCACAGGATGATTAATGATGCACCAGCGCAGCTCCCGTCATGGAAGGGTTAAACAGTCAGAATAAACCGAGACTATTGAAAGGCTGTGTGTTCGATAGCCCGAAACATTCCGTTATCATTTATATTATCATCGCTATATGGGGCTTTCCATGCAGTATGTAGTCACCACAAATGTTAACATACAGTAATGTTCTAATTAATCGACCCCTTAACCACACCAGAATTATGGGTAACTTTTCAGGATTTAGTCAGAAATATGGCTTGTTGCATTCATCGGAAAGCTCTCGGGGAGAGCTTTCCGATGAATGGCAACAAGCCATATTTCCGAATAAATCCTGAAAAGTTACCCATAATTCTGCTGTGGTTAAGGGGTCGATTAATTAGAGCATTACTGTACCATGACCCAGGCCTCAAAATATAGTGCCGAACATTATCAGAATGAGGTCCCCAGAGGGTGAATTTAGTGACGCTACCCTGCACATCGGGTTAGAATAACTAATTTCACCCTCTGGGGACCTAATTTTGCTTGAGCCTCATCTTCTTTGGATGAGTATCATTTATATTAACAAGTAATAGTTAGTTTCTTTAAAAAGTTTCTTTATCTTTTTTAGTTTAGTTTCTCCATATCCCCAAATTGGCATAATCGAGGTGCCAATGGGTGCACATCACAAGTTATTCACAACTGGGAACTTAAATCTGAGTCTATGTCTCCAATAGCAGATGAGGCCATGTAGAATGAGGTCCTCAGAGGATAAATTTGGTTAATCCAGCCTGTTGTGCGGGAGTAGAGTAGGGGTGCCACGATTAATCGTATAATCGATGAACCGTTGTTAAAGCCGATAATCGATTACCATTTCCATTGTCGATTAATCTGTGTTATTTATATCGGATGTCAGAAGATGCCGGGTATTATTGAATACTGTGTTTATTTTACACAGTTCTATCTACAACCGAGGTGTTAACATCCTTTGATCGCGTACCAAAGAGATTCCAATAACATGAGTACTACTGATATATGTTGCAAACAGTCGGCAGTTCATTTGATGATGCGACATGGTTTCTCGTCGGATCGTTGTATATTCTACAAATTGGCGGCACTGCAGATTTGAACACATTGCGACATCGTTGTATATTTTAGTATACTTGAAACGTGGCAATGTGTCTTTGAAATGTGCCGACTGTCACCATGTTCGATGAACTGAATGCACTCGCCCTTGAATCTGATTGGACCAATGGGATGTTGATTGACATTCTCTCTAAAACCAGGGAACAATATATATATGGCATTTTAATCAGTGATGTTCTCCCCAATTGCATTGCAAGTGTACTTTGTTTGTATAAGTACAAATGTATACGTAGAAGTTACTAGTAAAGGCTATCGCATATCGTGTGGTGAGTGCTGAATGAAACAGACTGTTATCAAATACTTAAATTGTTCTGAGTCATGCAATTTGCAATTTGCAGGTGGGGCACACGTTTGTGATTGTTAACCACGCTCTGGAAGTTTGATGAAACTTATAGTTTCCATAACATTTTATTCCTTTATTTATGAACAACCGGCGGTCCATTGTTCATTCCTAATTTTGTATTGTTTGTTTATGTGGCTATTCCTAAAACTTAAATTAATCGCTACGTTCGTTCTAATGAACTCACAAATATTATAACCATAACATCGCTGAGAACTGTTCTGGTATTCAATACATTGTGCTCATTAGTCATTAACAGTGGTTTATGATGCATTTTATTAACGTAAAAATTACATCAGCCAATGTCTCAAATGACCAGCGACAGTGCAGTTATTGAGTTAACGAGCACCCAGGCAATAGGCCATATTACGGTATACTTCCACTGATGTTATTAATATTAGGTACGATTAATCGATTATAGTCGATTATTGACGACCGATTATCGATTATCAAAATCAATAGTCGTGGCACCTCTAGGGTAGAGTCACTAAATTCACCCTCTGGGGACCTCATTCTGCTAATGTCCAGCATCATATTTTGAGGCCTGCATGTACGTCATACGATCTCCTGATTGGCTATGACCAAGTCTTACCACCTTTGAGCGATAGAGATATTCTCAATATTAACGTATAAATGTACAGTAATGCCCTAATTAATTGACTCCATAAGGGGAGAGCTTTCCGATGAATGGCAACAAGCCATATTTGTGACTAAATCCTGAAAAATTACCCATAATTCTGCTGTGGTTTGGAGTACATTAATTAGGGCATTACTGTAACTCGAACGGCTTTAGTCGTGTGTGAGTACTGTTCTACTGTTCATGTGAGAATCGTATACAAAGTACTGAGTGCATCTGGTCAGTTAGGCCACACATAAACTGTTCCCCCGACACTGCTATGTTTGGTTACCTGCAAATGACGTTACTTTATGTGATTCCTTCTTATTTGTTTCAGACTAGACTATCGAATGCATAGACTGGTGCTTAAACAGATCTGAAAATCTTTTTCATAGACTGGTGCTTACAGAGCTGAGAATCTGTATCATAAAAATGCTCTCATTTGATTCGAGTTCAGCATTACGCCGGAAAATACTCGGTGCATCCTTATTTTTTTAACACCTTAACTCTTTAACCCTTTTAGTGCCTAATTTATGGTCTTTTTTTTTTTTGGGTTAGGCCAATGCATTCTCTTATATATGCGAGGCGACCTATGGTTGACTCACATATATAAGAGAATGCATTGGCACAGGGTATATGGGTCGATACAAAAATTGGATCTGGCACTCAAAGGGTTAACACCTAGTTACGTGATTTAACATGCCTGTTGAATACCTGTTATGTTGCCCTTGTGAACACCTACAGATAGTAAAGAAATAAGTTTATTTAGTATAGTAACATGATATAAACTATGATGAGACATGTATAAGTGATGTACTAGGCATCAAAACTTGAGTACAAGCCTGCAAATAGCGTGTATGTCATTTGCAGAATGAGGTCCCCAGAGGTTTAAGGAGTCGATTAATTAGAGCATTACTGTAGATTCTCAATCATGTCTGTACGGAGAGAGATAACAAAATATTCTGATAAATTTATAATATTGCTACATGTATGTATTCATGTACATTATGCTGTTTTGGTAAAATTCTTCTCTTCTGTGTGTTAGCCAGTACTAATGGTGAATTGGTCACCTGTTTTTATTAGCTCACCTGAGACGAAGTCTCCAGTGGAGCTATAGTCATCACTCCTCGTCCGTCCGTCTGTCCATCCGTCCGTCAACAATTCTTTGAACATCTTCTTCTAAAGTTCCATTGGACCGAATTGGTTCATATTTGATGTGGATGTTCCCTAGGCGACTCTCATTCAGATTTGTTCAAATGAGGTCACTGGGTCAAATAGTTGCGAAACCAGGCCATAACTCTATTCCTCCACAGTAATTCTTACAACAACTTCTTGTCCATAACCATTGTGCCGATTTAGCTAATATTTGGTATGGAGGGTCCTTGGGTGACTGGTGTTCAGATTTGTTCAAATGAGGTCACCCGGTCAGGGCCATAACTCATAGTAATTCTTACAATGACTTTTTCTAAAAAATATATTGGGCCAATTTAGCTTATATTTGGTACTGAGGGACCTTGGGTGACTGGGAATCAGATTTGTTCAAATTGGGTCACTGGGTCAAATCGGGGCAGAGCCAGGGACATAACTAAAAAAATAACATTTTTGCATTTTGATCACATTTGGTGTGGATGTTCCCTAGGTGACTGTCATTCAGATTTGTTCAAATTAGGTCAGTGGGTAAAATAGTTGCGAAACCAGGGCCATAATTATATTCCTCCTTGGTAATTCTTATAACGACTTCTTGTCTAGAACCATTATGCCGGTTTAGTTTATATTTGGTATGGGGGGTCATTGAATGACTGGGGTTCAGATTTGTTCAAATGGGGTCACTGGGTCAAATAGGGGTGGAGCCAGGGCCATAATTAAAAAAAAAATAATTAAAAATTCAGGAACTCCTTGATCAATTTAACATACATAAAAAAATATCACCCTCCCCCCACATGACCCAGAACCCCACCCTGCCCCCAACCAACAGCATTCCACCCTATCTCATCTCCTAACTCATATGATCTCTTCCACCAGCAGATTAAGTCAATTGTATTAGCTACAGACAGAGAGAGAGAGAGAGTTAATATAAATACACACACAGTCATCAATTGAGATGTTTATCAGGCTGACAGGTGTGAACTAATGCTTAGCTAGCACTCATGCCAGTGTTTGTTATTAAAATAAAATCAAAACAAACTATTGCTCTCTAACCTGAATTTAATGTGTCTGGCATTTGCAGAATGAGGTCCCCAGAGGGTGAATTTAGTTATGCTACCCTGCACAGCAATCTAGCATCACCAAATACACTAGCCTTAGGTCATCTTCTGGGAAGTATATAGGCACTTAAATTGACATTTTTACTTAATTTTTCCCTTCTGTTTAGTTTCTATATCCCCTAATTTGTGAATATAAAATGCATAATTGAGGTGCCCAATGGGTGCACATCACCAACTTTAACTGGAGAATCTTGATATGTTTATAAACATTCCTTGCAGATCTGCTAGAAGTCATTAATTCCCAATCTATCATGTATTGTTCATATCAGGACTAATGTCACACAGCGGCCTAGCATCACCAAATTCACCCTCTGTAGACCTCATTCTGCTTAGGCCTCATCTTCTGAGAAGTATCTATAGTATCAAATTAACATTGTTGTTAGTTACATTTCCCTTCTAGGAAGTTTCTATATCCCCTAATTTGCAGAAGATAAAATTCATAATTGAGGTGCCCAATGGGTGAACATCACCAACTTCAACTGGGGAACTTCAATCTTATTCTAGGTCTGCCATAGCAGTTGAGGGCCTAATCAGAATGAGGTCCCCAGAGGGTGAATTTAGTGATGCTAGCCCGCTGTGCGGGATAGCGTCACTAAATTCACCCTCTGGGGACCTCATTCTGCAAATGACAGACACACTATCACACTATTTCAAGGCTTGATTGTATAATACATTGTGTTGCTTGAGGCCAGGCATGCACAATGTAGGAACAGACACGCTTTTTGTGATGCTATCCCACACAGCGGGCTAGCATCACCAAATTCAGGTTAAATAGGGTGGGACCTTAAAATGTCTTCTCAAGAGAGTTTGGACTATTTAGCTTACATATAGTATGGAGGAATCAGGAGGATTCTTTTATGACTGAGATTCAGATTTGTTAAAATGAGGTCAACCTGTCAAGAAATGGCAGGCTATGGGGAGTTAACACTTTTGTGTCTAATAAAATCATTGAAATACCAAATTCATTAAAACATCTACCTTGGAACCATCTGACTGATTGGTCTGACATACATGTATTGTGTTTTGGGTCCATGGATAATTGGGCTTCAAACATGTCTAAATGGTTTTAGAAAAAAGGCGCTTGTGAGATTGGAAATTTCCAACAATTGAGAAAGTTTGAGGTGTCGGTTGTGAAATTCCAACCTAAGACTTGGGAGTCTGGAGCCCGGTCAGGAGGGGAATTGTTGAGCTGGAGGAGGGTGGGTGATCAGTAGTGTACAGTTGGCAATTTCAAGGTGGATTTTTACCAATCTATATACTTGAAGTCTCTCTAGCCACATATCCTGTTTAAATCTACTTCTTTTAAAGTGATTATGAAAAGTGCTGACTGTTTTGGTCTCCAGAGTCCCAGTCTTATCAGTCTTTGCAGTCTGGTGAGCGACCCCACAGTCATTGACTGTCTTGTTGATAAAGTATCCAGGTTCCAGAAATTGTGGTAAAGTTACCCAGGTTGTGGAGAATTGTGATAAAGTTACTCTGGTTAAAAAAAATATACCCAGGTTTCAAAAAATCAGACACTCTGAATTTGATTTAATAGGGTCTGAGATAAATACTTTTCAGTTTTGGCAAGTGATATAAAGCCCTTATTGAGTGCAAATTAAGAAATATTAATACTGGATGTGGTCATTTTGATCGCAATAAAATGAATATGATGGTAGCTATACGTGAAATTTTATAGACCTGGCTAACTTTATCACAATTCTCCCCAACCTGAAGGAGCCCCATTATCACACTTGGTTAACCCTTTACCCAACAAAACGGCCCGCCTCGCATATATACAAGAATGCATTGGCTTAACACATATTAAAAATGATAAAATTGTCAAAGAATGTAGAAAAATATTATAAAAATTGTTAAGAAATGTAAGAAAAAATGGTAAAAAAAAGATTTTTTTTAGGCCAATGCATCCTCTTATATATGCGAGGCGACCTATGGTCGACTCGCATATATAAGAGAATGCATTGGCACAGGGCATAACTGTAACCATCACAATGTGGTCAATGAACCGGTTCCAATGATATCCATATTTGTATGGTGTTATTGAGACAGACCGAAGATATTTTAGATTGTTGAAGCTTTATTTGGGCGTTTTTGGCCGGTTTGTGATTAGTCACCTTGATTATGCATTTTATCTTCCTCAAATTAGGAGATATACAAACTGCACAGAAGGGAAAAAGTAACTATAAACAATGTCAATTTGAGACTATAGATACTTCCCAGAAGATGAGGCTTAAGCAGAATGAGGTCCCAAGAGGGTGAACTTAGTGATGCTAGCCCGCTGTGATGTGCAATGTCACTAAATTCACCCTCTGGGGACCTCATTTTGCAAATGACACATATTTCAAGGTTTGAATGTTAATAGCTAGTCACCAAAGCATTTTATTTATCTGTTGATTTATTGCATATTTTTCTAATTTACGACAAGCTTTAATTGTTTAGACATATCATACTGATCTGATATTTAAAGGGACCAATCATTTTCATATTCATCACATCATTATTCTCATATTGAAGAAAACACCAGAGTTCGCACATGGCTGAATAAACATTGTAAGTCTGTATATTTATAATTCCTGGATCTAGAATTGGTGGTGTGTAATAAATACAGAACAACATGTGTGTGTTAAAGATGGTCCATCTCTTTGTATACATGTGTTATATAGTTACCGGGGTATAAAATATTACATATGAATCGAAGACTCCTGTCCGGAAATGCTTCTATCAATTAATATTGATTATATTTTGAAGCACTCGGCGAGAGCTTTCCGATGAATGCAACAAGCCATATTTCCGACTAAATCCTGAAAAGTTACCCATAATTCTTCTGTGGTTAAGAAGTCGATTAATTAGAGCATTACTGTAGTTTCACTAGAAAAATGGGAGTCCCACTATTGTGGCCAATTTCATGATTTTGTTTACAGTGTTGTATTTTGTTTACAGTGTTGTAAATTGACATTTTGTTTGTTGATTGATATAGTGCTGATTTAAATGATTTTATTATTATGACAGATTTGTTTTCAATTTTTGAATTTTAGATACATGTTTATGCTGTATATTTGCTTTGTATGACCCACATGTGTGACTAAAGGGGGAATAAACACAGAAGGAATCTCATTGTTTGGAAGATATTTACAGTAATGCCCTAAGTAATCGACCCCTTAACCCTTTACCCAACAGAACGGCCCTGTGCCAATGCATTCTCTTATATATGCGAGTCGACCATAGGTCGCCTCGCATATATAAGAGAATGCATTGGCTTAACACATTAAAAATTATAAAATTGTTAAAGAATGTAAGAAAAAATGGTAAAAAGTGTTAAAAAAAGATTTTTTTTAGGCCAATGCATTCTCTTATATATGCGAGGCGACCTATGGTCGACTCGCATATATAAGAGAGTGCATTGGCACAGGGCATAACTGTAACTATCACAATGTGGTCAAGGAGCCGGTTCCAATGATATCCATATTTGTATGGTTCTATTGAGACAGACCGAAGATATTTTAGGCTGTTGAAGCTTTATTTGGCCGGTTTGTTGGGTAAAGGGTTAACCATAGCAGAATTGATTACTTTGGGCATTACTGTACTACGTCCAGTTCCAAAATTGTATATTTAATTAGAATGTTGGAACCATGAACAAAATGGCATGAGGTCATCAGGTGCGCTTCCTGGTCTTTTAGCAGATATTCTAATGCACTTGTTGCCAATATACCCCCTGAAACATCAAAGATTTGTGGGGGTTATTTATCGATAAAGTGTTGTGTTTCATCACTTCAATGGTAGATATTCCTACATGCCAATATTGATGTCAGCTTAATTCCTGGTCTCGCCCATGGCCCATCCATCTCCGCTCACTGTTCCATTCCTCTCCATTTTGTCACCCTTACACATAACATGCCAATGACGTTACAGAGTAGTTGAATATAGTTGGCATCCGGTCTACTGACTTCCGTTACTAGCTGGTTGCCATATAAAAAACCAGCGGCATCGCTTTGTCGAAATTTGACAGTCGGTACATTTGCCTTGTATACATGTACTTTCAGAAATCACAAAACAGCACACCATTATATCCCATCAATATCATTGTCTTGATATCATTTTACCAAATTTCTTGACATGAAACCGTGACATATACAGCATGAAATACATATCTCAATCAATGAGTAAACATTTTTCCATTGTTTCAATTCAACTTTAGTTTGTGGTAAAATCAAAACTGCAAGTTATAAGTGATAAACATCTGAAAAAGACATCAGGTACAAATGTACATGCAAAAACTAATTGTTGTGTATAGTTATTTCCATTGGATGCAGTTGGATGGGGCAATTTTTCAACTTTATCACCATTTTTAACAATAAGAGCGATGCTAATAATTGAGTGATTGTATTTTATCTAGCGCATTAAATTTAAAACAAAAAGTCGTGAATTAGCCGAGTGTTTTCTATGGCTGCACATTTCATTTCTAATTACAAGGCATGTGTGTGTCAAAATAATGCTTTAAGTTCGAAGAGAATTAGAATGGAGATAACAGTGTGGTGTTTTGTGATTTTGGAAAGGTACAGGGTGAATATACTGTGGCAAATGCCTGTTAATGTGCTCCGGCTCTGCCATCGCCCATTAACTAAATTTGCCACAGTATATTCGCCCTGTACCTTTCCGAAATCACAAAACACCACACCGTTATCCACTAATTAAACAATCTCTTATAATTATATAGTTTAGTTTAAACATATTTTATTGTATCATTTATGTACAAATGGGATTGGGGCACAAGTTATACAACTTAGATAGCCCCTCTCCCCATATAATTACACACGTTATTATAATAATTATATAGTGCAGTTTCGAGAGTAAACGCACTAGACCAGTCTTCCCTGTAGACCAAGTACTTGGCCTATTCCTTCAATACCAAAACCTTTTACGATTTTGCAAATGTATTTTATCATGCATCACTAATGAACTCAATATAAAGAATGTCTATTATGTTTAACTCCCATGAAACCCAACAATTGTTACATGCTTTATATATCATGCATAAATACATCACTCGTACTTTCACGAAATTAACAATTATGTTGCTCTTGTGGATGTTACAACAACAATAAAATAATAAAATTTATAACTTATATAAATAATGTGGACCTTTAATTCAGGTACAATATATACAGTATAACCCGACCAAGCCTGAGTTTAGTGTGCCTGTCATTTCCAGAATGATGTCCCCAGAGGGTGAATTTAGTGACGCTGTCCCACATATTGGGCTAGTATCACTACATTCACCCTTTGGGGACCTCATTCTGCTTAGGCCTCATCTTCTCTGGAAAGTTTCATTACGATCAAATTTCTATGGAAACTTCTTCACATAGATTCTATTTCTTTTTTAAATAGTTTCTCTATATCTCCAAATTGGCAGACGACACATTGCATAATCGAGGTTCTCAATGGGTGTACATCACAATATTCACCATTTGGGAACTTCAATCTGAGTGTATATCTCCCATAGCAGATGAGCCATGCATAATGAGGTCCCCAGAGGGTGAATATACTGAAACTAACCCACTATGCGGGATAGTGTCACTAAATTCACCCTCTGGGGACCTCATTCTGCAAATGACAGGCACACTAAACTCAGACTTGAACCCGATGCCCAATAAACAGAAGGACATGAGGCATTCTTGCTCATTTTATTTCAACTTTCTGACTGATTCTGAAACTACCTACATGTATACAGCAGGGTGCTCTGCCTGTCATTAGCTTATGTCAGCTTCCGGCAGTCAAGACATGGTAACTCCACATGTGGGTCATACAAAATTATTATTATATAAACAGAATTGTTTTCTATTTTGAATTTTTAGATACATGTTTATACTGTATATTTGCAGATCTGTTTTCCTCTTTTTTTTTTGCTCTTTACACTTCTTTGTGATCTCTTTATACACCAGCTTGTGAATACAGGCTTATACTACACACCTACAGTAATGCTCTAAATAATCGACTCCTTAACCACAGCAGAATTATGGGTAACTTTTCAGGATTTAGTCAGAAATATGGCTTGTTGCCATTCATTGGAAAGCTCTCTGTGAGAGCTTTCCGATGAATGGCAAGAAGCCATATTTTCAACTAAATCCTGTAGCATAACTGTAATACATTTCTTAGTTAATATGTGTTCCTTTATAACAATGTAATTCAATGAGAGCTTTCCGATGAATGGCAATAAGCCATATTTCCTACTAAATCCTGAAAAATTACCCATAATTCTGCTGCGGTTAAGGAGTCGATTATTTAGGGCATTACTGTACACAATAGACACAGAACAACAGAGGCATTTGAAGGAGAAGAACTTTTATGACCTCTTTTGTTTTGCCCTATTGAGCCTGACAGGCTCCTATTGTAACATTGTAACTCATGATCAAGTGATAACATTCACTAGACAAGGTCTTCTTGGTCCACAACTAACTCCTGCGATAACATTCAACACATTCTTATTGGTCCACAACATCTTGGGGTGTCGTTTGGTTGATGTTGTTTTGGACTGAATCCCATCCCATTGCTCTTCTATAACAGACTTTACGCCCAGAATCGTGGGCGGGGGTTATCTTGCTTGTATGTCTTCAGTCTTCAGATTAGGTCAAATGGAAGCTTTCTGAAGTTTGCGTATATGAATATAGAGGACAGCCTTTCCCAAGCATGATATCACAATAATCATACATTCATATATCAGAGGTCCGACTCCTGTTAACCCTTTGAGTGCCAGGGGCCGATATTATCGGCCCTAAACCTACACAATAAGTCTGTTAAAGAATATAATAAAATATATTAAAATTGTAAAATATTGTAAAAAAAAAAAATTAAAAAAAATAATTGTTAGGCCAATGCATTCTCTTATATATGCGAGGCGACCTATGGTCGACTCGCATATATAAGAGAATGCATTGGCACAGGGTATATGGGTTGATACAAAAATCGGACCTGGCACTCAAAGGGTTAAATGATAAAGCAACGAGATTTATAAGTAAACAAAGCCTTGTTTTCCAGAGAATTTCAATTTGTCATGCTATCAGAAAATGCATGTAAGCAATACATTAAACGATCGTATACCTTTTTCTGGTAAGTGATATATCATTTTGAAGACATAACGGACATGGTCAGATAATTAATCACATTCAGGGTTTATATGATTGTCTGGGCTCTATGTGTACATGTAGTACATCTTTTGAATGAATGTCCAATTGTCCATTATAGACGAGCAACGGGGTGGGACTCGGTCCAAAAACAGCATCATTCCAACCGATATCCCAAGCTGCTGTGGACCGAGAAGACTTGGTTTACACATTCACCCTTTACCCAACAAAACGGCCAAAACCGGCCAAATAAAGCTTCAACAGCCTAAAATATCTTCGGTCTGTCTCAATAGAACCATACAAATATGGATATCATTGGAACCGGCTCCTTGACCACATTGTGATAGTTACAGTTATGCCCTATGCCAATGCATTCTCTTATATATGCGAGTCGACCATAGGTCGCCTCGCATATATAAGAGAATGCATTGGCCTAAAACAAATCTTTTTTTAACACTTTTTAACATTTTTTCTTACATTCTTTAACAATTTTATAATTTCTAATGTGTTAAGCCAATGCATTCTCTTATATATGTGAGGCGACCTATGGTCGACTCGCATATATAAGAGAATGCATTGGCCCAGGGCCCTTCTGTTGGGTAAAGGGTTAACACAAGGTTCTGTCTGTTTATAACTTTATACATTGCTGATCATGACTCAAATTAGGCTTAATATATGATGATGGTCATTTGCAGAATGAGGTCCCCAGAGGGTGAATTTAGTGACACTACCACACACAGCAGGCTAGCATCACTAAATTCATCCTCTGGAGACCTCATTATGCGTGGCCTGGTGAAGATGGTGATGTCCACCTTGATTATGAATTGTGTCGTACTGCAGACATAAACAATTTAAATACCAGCACAAGTCAAATATTTTATTTATCCCATCGCACAAAATTAGCCCTTTGGATAGGAAAACTGATTTCACAAATTGTTTGATTAATTCTAAGAAGAATGAGGGCCCGAGCAGGCAAGCATAAATAAATCACCATCTGGGTACACTAATGCCCTAAGTAATCACCCCTTAACTACAGCAGAATTATGGGTAACTTTTCAGGATTTAGTTGGAAATATGGCTTGTTGCCATTCATCTGAAAGCTCACGCCGAGGGCTTTCCGATGAATGACAACAAGCCATATTTCCGACTAAATCCTGAAAAGTTACCCATAATTCTGCTGTGGTTAAGGGGTCGATTACTTAGGGCATTACTGTACATCATTCTGCTTAGGCCTCATCTTCTCTGGAAGATATCTTTATTATTAAATTGACAAGTTTTAAAGTTTCTTAGAATTCTTTAGTGGACAGTCGGCTAGGAGGATTTGCCATCTAATGGGGTCGGTGGAGCCTCATCAAGTGAATGCACACCTCCCTCTCACGATAATACTGTCACACACATAAATAGTTGAAGCGACAGATCTAGATATGTATTCTATAAAGGTATTGTATGTGTCGTGTCTCAGCTTGCATAATTGGCCAGTAGAATTCTTGTAAATCATATTTTTTCATTTACATTGAATCTAATTCTGAATCTTTGAATGAATTTAATAGTCAGAATTACATATAGTCCAATTTTTCTTTCATCTTATGAATAATGTTCAAATGTTTGAATTCATATAGGTTCATTATGCTCGTTATTATGTTATCTTGCAAATATAAGATTTAAAAAACACGCCTTGGACTCATTTAATTCAAGAAACAGATATCCAAATTTATTTTGGCCTTAACCCTTTCAGTGCCAATTCCGATTTTTGTATCAACCCATATTTCCTTGATCATTTTTCAAATTTATTGATTATAATAATGTGATACATTGATGGAAAGAGCTCTAAGAGCTCTTTCCATCAATGTATCACACATTATTATAATCAATAAATGTGAAAAATGATAAAGGAAATATGGGTTGATACAAAAATCGGACTTGGCACTGAAAGGGTTAAAAAATATCAGTGGGCAATGTGTGTCGTTTTGGGACAAGGTGTGCTCCTCAAAGTCGGGGATGTCCTCAACTAACACGGCACGCTGCTCAAAGCTGGGGATGTCCTCAACTAACACGACGTGCTCCTCAAAGCCGGGGATGTCCTCAACTAACACTTTTCCACTGTCAGACATGATGATTTTCTGTGTTCGGATATCCTCAGAACAAGAATCATGAGGTGAAGGAGAAGATGACTGGATCTTTTCGACCAACCTCTCAGGAACTTTAATGATGCACCAGCCCAGCTTGAGCTAGAGGTCGTTCATTCGGGGAGGGGGTGAGATAAACCTAAATAATAAAACAAATCAAGGACAAAAAAATTATAATCGACGCTTTTGGAAATGGAAAGTTTACTCCCCCCCCCCCTTTCCAAAATGGCCCCATTCTGAACAAAGACGTCTGAATAGTTTTGTAATGAGCATCCAGGGCATGACGACCTGCATCAATATCAGGGACGTGGCAAGAGTGTGCACCTTTAAAGTTCCCTCTGAACCACACGAATTACTGGTTGGATTATTAACCCTTTGAGTGCCAGGTCGATTTTTGTATCAACCCATATACCCTGTGCCAATGCATTCTCTTATATATGCGAGTCGATCATAGGTCGCCTCACATATATAAGAGAATGCATTGGCCTAACAATTGTTTTTTTTTGTTTTTTTTTACAATTTTTTACAATTTTAATAATTTATTCTTATATTCTTTAACAGACTTATTTTGTAGGTTTAGGACTGATGAGATCGGCACTCAAAGGATTAAGCAATGGGAACAATTTCAACCAACCTAAAATGGTGTAAAATTTTCAACTAATGTTGTGCCAGGCATGAAATCTCCAACTGTCACCTCCTGTTCCTTCCTCTCCCCTCTCTCTCTCTCTCTCTCTCTCCTACCTCTCTCCCTCCCTCTCCGCATTTCCCTCCCCTATCCCCCTAGCTCCCCCTCTATCCCTCCCCTCCCCGCATCTCCCCTCCCTCTCTACCTCCCTCTCTCCCCCCTCTCTCTCTCTCTCTCCCTCCCTCCTCCCAAGTTACAAACTTCCCCTGTCGCCACGACCTATGTCCAATCATATACCAATCATTATCCATGCACCCGGAAGTATATAAATTTATAAATTTTGGCTGTGTCAGGATGGACACAGCTTACTATCAAACTGGATTAAATTTAAGAGATTATGGTGTTATGATGTGTGCATGCATAACATCAAGCTCTTACACATACACAAGGCCTAAGCAAATGATATATATGTTTCTGTTTCCATTGAGTTGAAAAATGTCCAACCGCTAGCCCTTGCAGTCTCAAATTTTATTGAAACTAGAAAAATCTTGATCTAAAATGCATTTAAATACTAAATGTTGGTTGGAAAATAAACTGTCAGATTTTTCTTAACCTAGATTTGGTCTTACTAACTAACTGCTGATGATTCAAACATGAACTTTTTCTGTTGAGAGACAATGTTATGGCGACTGGGGGGGGGGCTGAACAACTTACCCCCCCCCACAACGTTTTTTTCAACAATTGGAAATTTCATGCCTCACACAAAATCAATTGAAAATTTCAGAAGATGGAATATTTTCTCAGAGTTAGATTTCCCGACTATTTGATTGAAATATGTTGTTTTTAGACCAAAATTTTTATTGGACCAAATTTTTGGGACTGAAATGGCAAATTATTTGGAAATATCAAACAATAGGGGGTGTTAGAAATGTCCAACAATAGGGGTGTTAGAAATATCCAACAATAGGGGGTGTGTTCGATATATCCAATAATAGGGGGTGTTAGAAATATCGAACAAGAGGGGGTGTTATAAATATTCAACAATACGGGGTGTTAGAAATATCCAACACTAGAGGGTGTTAGAAATATCCAACAATAGAGGGTGTTCGATATATCCGACAAGAGGGGGTGTTAGAAATATCCAACAATAGGGGATGTTAGAAATATCCAACAATATGGGGTGTTAGAAATATCAAACAATAGGGGGTATTAGAAATATCCAACACTAGAGGGTGTTAGAAATATCCAACAATAGAGGGTGTTCAATATATCCGACAAGAGGGGGTGTTAGAAATATCCAACAATAGGGGGTGTTAGAAATATCCAACAATAGGGGGTGTTAGAAATATCAAACAATAGGGGGTGTTAGAAATATCCAACACTAGAGGGTGTTAGAAATATCGAACACTAGAGGGATGTTAGAAATATCGAACAAGAGGGGGTGTTATAAATATTCAACAATACGGGGTGTTAGAAATATCCAACAATAGGAGGTGTTAGAAATATCCAACAATAGGGGGATGTTAGAAATATCGAACAAGAGGGGGTGTTATAAATATTCAACAATACGGGGTGTTAGAAATATCCAACACTAGAGGGTGTTAGAAATATCCAACAATAGAGGGTGTTCGATATATCCGACAAGAGGGGGTGTTCGATATATCCGAGAAGAGGGGGTGTTAGAAATATCCAACAATAGGGGGTGTTAGAAATATCCAACTATAGGGGGTGTTAGAAATATCCAACACTAGAGGGTGTTAGATATATCCGACAAGAGGGGGTGTTAGAAAAATCAAACAATAGGGGGTGTTAGAAATATCCAACAATAGGGGGTGTTAGAAATATCCAACAATAGGGGGTGTTAGAAATATCAAACAATAGGGGGTGTTAGAAATATCGAACAAGAGGGGTGTTAGAAATATCCAACAATAGGGGGTGTTAGAAATATCAAACAATAGGGGGTGTTAGAAATATCGAACAAGAGGGGTGTTAGAAATATCCAACAATAGGGGGTGTTAGAAATATCAAACAATAGGGGGTGTTAGAAATATCCAACAATAGGGGGTGTTAGAAATATCAAACAATAGGGGGTGTTAGAAATATCGAACAAGAGGGGTGTTAGAAATATCCAACAATAGGGGGTGTTAGAAATATCAAACAATAGGGGGTGTTAGAAATATCGAACACTAGAGGGATGTTAGAAATATCGAACAATAGGGGGTGTTAGAAATATCCAACAATAGGAGGTGTTAGAAATATCCAACAATAGGGGGATGTTAGAAATATCGAACAAGAGGGGGTGTTATAAATATTCAACAATACGGGGTGTTAGAAATATCCAACACTAGAGGGTGTTAGAAATATCCAACAATAGAGGGTGTTCGATATACCCGACAAGAGGGGGTGTTAGAAATATCCAACAATAGGGGGTGTTAGAAATATCCAACAATATGGGGTGTTAGAAATATCAAACAATAGGGGGTGTTAGAAATATCGAACAAGAGGGGTGTTAGAAATATCAAACAATAGGGGGTGTTAGAAATATCCAACAATAGGGGGTGTTAGAAATATCCAACAATAGGGGGTGTTAGAAATATCCAACAATAGGGGTGTTAGAAATATCCAACAATAGGGGGATGTTAGAAATATCGAACAAGAGGGGTGTTATAAATATTCAACAATACGGGGTGTTAGAAATATCCAACAATAGGAGGTGTTAGAAATATCCAACAATAGGGGGATGTTAGAAATATCGAACAAGAGGGGGTGTTATAAATATTCAACAATACGGGGTGTTAGAAATATCCAACACTAGAGGGTCTTAGAAATATCCAACACTAGAGGGTGTTCGATATATCCAACAATAGGGGTGTTAGAAATATCCAACAATAGGAGGTGTTAGATATATCCAACAATAGGAGGTGTTAGATTTGACAATTCCAACAGTTGGACAGTTTAATGTACCTGTATTTTCCGAATCGAGCTGAACAGTTTATTGTACCTGTAATCGAGCTGGAGTTTAATGTACCTGTAATCGAGCTGGACAGTTTAATGTACCTGTAATCGAGCTGGACAGTTTAATGTACCCGTAATCGAGATGGACAGTTTAATGTACCCGTAATCGAGCTGGACAGTTTAATGTACCTGTAATCGAGATGGACAGTTTAATGTACCTGTAATCGAGCTGGACAGTTTAATGTACCTGTAATCGAGCTGGACAGTTTAATGTACCTGTAATCGAGCTGGAGTTTAATGTACCTGTAATCGAGCTGGAGTTTAATGTACCTGTAATCGAGATGGACAGTTTAATGTACCTGTAATCGAGATGGACAGTTTAATGTACCTGTAATCGAGATGGACAGTTTAATGTACCTGTAATCGAGCTGGAGTTTAATGTACCTGTAATCGAGATGGACAGTTTAATGTACCTGTAATCGAGCTGGACAGTTTAATGTACCTGTAATCGAGCTGGACAGTTTAATGTACCTGTATTCGAGCTGGACAGTTTAATGTACCTGTAATCGAGCTGGACAGTTTAATGTACCTGTAATCGAGCTGGACAGTTTAATGTACCTGTAATCGAGATGGACAGTTTAATGTACCTGTAATCGAGATGGACAGTTTAATGTACCTGTAATCGAGCTGGAGTTTAATGTACCTGTAATCGAGATGGACAGTTTAATGTACCTGTAATCGAGCTGGACAGTTTAATGTACCTGTAATCGAGCTGGACAGTTTAATGTACCTGTATTCGAGCTGGACAGTTTAATGTACCTGTAATCGAGATGGACAGTTTAATGTACCTGTAATCGAGATGGACAGTTTAATGTACCTGTAATCGAGCTGGACAGTTTAATGTACCTGTAATCGAGCTGGACAGTTTAATGTACCTGTAATCGAGCTGGACAGTTTAATGTACCTGTAATCGAGCTGGACAGTTTAATGTACCTGTAATCGAGCTGGACAGTTTAATGTACCTGTAATCGAGATGGACAGTTTAATGTACCTGTAATCGAGATGGACAGTTTAATGTACCTGTAATCGAGCTGGACAGTTTAATCTACCTGTAATCGAGCTGGACAGTTTAATGTACCTGTAATCGAGCTGGACAGTTTAATGTACCTGTAATCGAGCTGGACAGTTTAATGTACCTGTAATCGAGCTGGACAGTTTAATGTACCTGTAATCGAGCTGGACAGTTTAATGTACCTGTAATCGAGCTGGACAGTTTAATGTACCTGTAATCGAGCTGGACAGTTTAATGTACCTGTAATCAAGCTGGACAGTTTAATGTACTTGTAATCGAGATGGACAGTTTAATGTACCTGTAATCGAGCTGGAGTTTAATGTACCTGTAATCGAGCTGGACAGTTTAATGTACCTGTAATCGAGCTGGACAGTTTAATGTACCTGTAATCGAGCTGGACAGTTTAATGTACCTGTAATCGAGCTGGACGGTTTAATGTACCTGTAATCGAGCTGGAGTTTAATGTACCTGTAATCGAGCTGGACAGTTTAATGTACCTGTAATCGAGATGGACAGTTTAATGTACCTGTAATCGAGCTGGACAGTTTAATGTACCTGTAATCGAGCTGGACAGTTTAATGTACCTGTAATCGAGCTGGACAGTTTAATGTACATGTAATCGAGCTGGACAGTTTAATGTACCTGTAATCGAGCTGGACAGTTTATTGTACCTGTAATCGAGATGGACAGTTTAATGTACCTGTAATCGAGATGGACAGTTTAATGTACCTGTAATCGAGATGGACAGTTTAATGTACCTGTAATCGAGCTGGACAGTTTAATGTACCTGTAATCGAGCTGGAGTTTAATGTACCTGTAATCGAGCTGGACAGTTTAATGTACCTGTAATCGAGCTGGATTTTAATGTACCTGTAATCGAGCAGGACAGTTTAATGTACCTGTAATCGAGCTGGACAGTTTAATGTACCTCTAATCGAGCTGGACAGTTTATTGTACCTGTAATCGAGCTGGAAAGTTTAATGTACCTGTAATCGAGCTGGACAGTTTAATGTACCTGTAATCGAGATGGAGTTTAATGTACCTGTAATCGAGCTGGACAGTTAAATGTACCCGTAATCGAGATGGACAGTTTATTGTACCTGTAATCGAGCTGGACAGTTTAATGTACCTGTAATCGAGCTGGACAGTTTAATGTACCTGTAATCGAGATGGACAGTTTAATGTACCTGTAATCGAGCTGGACAGTTTAATGTACCTGTAATCGAGCTGGACAGTTTAATGTACCTGTAATCGAGATGGACAGTTTAATGTACCTGTAATCGAGCTGGAGTTTAATGTACCTGTAATCGAGCTGGAGTTTAATGTACCTGTATTCGAGCTGGACAGTTTAATGTACCTGTAATCGAGCTGGAGTTTAATGTACCTGTAATCGAGCTGGACAGTTTAATGTACCTGTAATCGAGCTGGACAGTTTAATGTACCTGTAATCGAGCTGGACAGTTTAATGTAGCTGTAATCGAGCTGGACAGTTTAATGTACCTGTAATCGAGATGGACAGTTTAATGTACCTGTAATCGAGCTGGACAGTTTAATGTACCTGTAATCGAGCTGGACAGTTTAATGTACCTGTAATCGAGCTGGACAGTTTAATGTACCTGTAATCGAGCTGGACAGTTTAATGTACCTGTAATCGAGCTGGAGTTTAATGTACCTGTAATCGAGCTGGACAGTTTAATGTAGCTGTAATCGAGCTGGACAGTTTAATGTACCTGTAATCGAGATGGGACAGTTTAATGTACCTGTAATCGAGCTGGACAGTTTAATGTACCTGTAATCGAGCTGGACAGTTTAATGTACCTGTAATCGAGCTGGACAGTTTAATGTACCTGTAATCGAGATGGACAGTTTAATGTACCTGTAATCGAGATGGACAGTTTAATGTACCTGTAATCGAGCTGGACAGTTTAATGTACCTGTAATCGAGCTGGACAGTTTAATGTACCTGTAATCGAGCTGGACAGTTTAATGTACCTGTAATCGAGCTGGACAGTTTAATGTACCTGTAATCGAGCTGGACAGTTTAATGTACCTGTAATCGAGATGGACAGTTTAATGTACCTGTAATCGAGATGGACAGTTTAATGTACCTGTAATCGAGCTGGACAGTTTAATGTACCTGTAATCGAGCTGGACAGTTTAATGTACCTGTAATCGAGCTGGACAGTTTAATGTACCTGTAATCGAGCTGGACAGTTTAATGTACCTGTAATCGAGCTGGACAGTTTAATGTACCTGTAATCGAGCTGGACAGTTTAATGTACCTGTAATCGAGCTGGACAGTTTAATGTACCTGTAATCGAGCTGGACAGTTTAATGTACCTGTAATCGAGCTGGACAGTTTAATGTACCTTTAATCGAGCTGGACAGTTTAATGTACCTGTAATCAAGCTGGACAGTTTAATGTACCTGTAATCGAGATGGACAGTTTAATGTACCTGTAATCGAGCTGGACAGTTTAATGTACCTGTAATCGAGCTGGACAGTTTAATGTACCTGTAATCGAGCTGGAGTTTAATGTACCTGTAATCGAGCTGGACAGTTTAATGTACCTGTAATCGAGCTGGACAGTTTAATGTACCTGTAATCGAGCTGGACAGTTTAATGTACCTGTAATCGAGCTGGACGGTTTAATGTACCTGTAATCGAGCTGGAGTTTAATGTACCTGTAATCGAGCTGGACAGTTTAATGTACCTGTAATCGAGATGGACAGTTTAATGTACCTGTAATCGAGCTGGACAGTTTAATGTACCTGTAATCGAGCTGGACAGTTTAATGTACCTGTAATCGAGCTGGACAGTTTAATGTACATGTAATCGAGCTGGACAGTTTAATGTACCTGTAATCGAGCTGGACAGTTTATTGTACCTGTAATCGAGATGGACAGTTTAATGTACCTGTAATCGAGATGGACAGTTTAATGTACCTGTAATCGAGCTGGACAGTTTAATGTACCTGTAATCGAGCTGGACAGTTTAATGTACCTGTAATCGAGCTGGAGTTTAATGTACCTGTAATCGAGCTGGACAGTTTAATGTACCTGTAATCGAGCTGGATTTTAATGTACCTGTAATCGAGCAGGACAGTTTAATGTACCTGTAATCGAGCTGGACAGTTTAATGTACCTCTAATCGAGCTGGACAGTTTATTGTACCTGTAATCGAGCTGGAAAGTTTAATGTACCTGTAATCGAGCTGGACAGTTTAATGTACCTGTAATCGAGATGGACAGTTTAATGTACCTGTAATCGAGATGGACAGTTTATTGTACCTGTAATCGAGCTGGACAGTTTAATGTACCTGTAATCGAGCTGGACAGTTTAATGTACCTGTAATCGAGCTGGACAGTTTAATGTACCTGTAATCGAGCTGGACAGTTTAATGTACCTGTAATCGAGCTGGACAGTTTAATGTACCTGTAATCGAGATGGACAGTTTAATGTACCTGTAATCGAGCTGGACGGTTTAATGTACCTGTAATCGAGCTGGACAGTTTAATGTACCTGTAATCGAGATGGACAGTTTAATGTACCTTTAATCGAGCTGGAGTTTAATGTACCTGTAATCGAGCTGGACAGTTTAATGTACCCGTAATCGAGATGGACAGTTTATTGTACCTGTATTCGAGCTGGACAGTTTAATGTACCTTTAATCGAGCTGGAGTTTAATGTACCCGTAATCGAAATGGACAGTTTATTGTACCTGTAATCGAGCTGGACAGTTTACTGTACCTTTAATCGAGCTGGAGTTTAATGTACCTGTAATCGAGCTGGACAGTTTAATGTACCTGTAATCGAGATGGACAGTTTAATGTACCTTTAATCGAGCTGGAGTTTAATGTACCTGTAATCGAGCTGGACAGTTTAATGTACCCGTAATCGAGATGGACAGTTTATTGTACCTGTAATCGAGCTGGACAGTTTAATGTACCTGTAATCGAGATGGACAGTTTAATGTACCTTTAATCGAGCTGGAGTTTAATGTACCTGTAATCGAGCTGGACAGTTTAATGTACCTGTAATCGAGCTGGACAGTTTAATGTACATGTAATCGAGCTGGACAGTTTAATGTACCTGTAATCGAGCTGGACAGTTTATTGTACCTGTAATCGAGATGGACAGTTTAATGTACCTGTAATCGAGATGGACAGTTTAATGTACCTGTAATCGAGCTGGACAGTTTAATGTACCTGTAATCGAGCTGGACAGTTTAATGTACCTGTAATCGAGCTGGAGTTTAATGTACCTGTAATCGAGCTGGACAGTTTAATGTACCTGTAATCGAGCTGGATTTTAATGTACCTGTAATCGAGCAGGACAGTTTAATGTACCTGTAATCGAGCTGGACAGTTTAATGTACCTCTAATCGAGCTGGACAGTTTATTGTACCTGTAATCGAGCTGGAAAGTTTAATGTACCTGTAATCGAGCTGGACAGTTTAATGTACCTGTAATCGAGATGGACAGTTTAATGTACCTGTAATCGAGATGGACAGTTTATTGTACCTGTAATCGAGCTGGACAGTTTAATGTACCTGTAATCGAGCTGGACAGTTTAATGTACCTGTAATCGAGCTGGACAGTTTAATGTACCTGTAATCGAGCTGGACAGTTTAATGTACCTGTAATCGAGCTGGACAGTTTAATGTACCTGTAATCGAGATGGACAGTTTAATGTACCTGTAATCGAGCTGGACGGTTTAATGTACCTGTAATCGAGCTGGACAGTTTAATGTACCTGTAATCGAGATGGACAGTTTAATGTACCTTTAATCGAGCTGGAGTTTAATGTACCTGTAATCGAGCTGGACAGTTTAATGTACCCGTAATCGAGATGGACAGTTTATTGTACCTGTATTCGAGCTGGACAGTTTAATGTACCTTTAATCGAGCTGGAGTTTAATGTACCCGTAATCGAGATGGACAGTTTATTGTACCTGTAATCGAGCTGGACAGTTTACTGTACCTTTAATCGAGCTGGAGTTTAATGTACCTGTAATCGAGCTGGACAGTTTAATGTACCTGTAATCGAGATGGACAGTTTAATGTACCTTTAATCGAGCTGGAGTTTAATGTACCTGTAATCGAGCTGGACAGTTTAATGTACCCGTAATCGAGATGGACAGTTTATTGTACCTGTAATCGAGCTGGACAGTTTAATGTACCTGTAATCGAGATGGACAGTTTAATGTACCTTTAATCGAGCTGGAGTTTAATGTACCTGTAATCGAGCTGGACAGTTTAATGTACCTGTAATCGAGCTGGACAGTTTAATGTACCTGTAATCGAGCTGGACAGTTTAATGTACCTGTAATCGAGCTGGACAGTTTAATGTACCTGTAATCGAGATGGACAGTTTAATGTACCTGTAATCGAGCTGGACGGTTTAATGTACCTGTAATCGAGCTGGACAGTTTAATGTACCTGTAATCGAGATGGACAGTTTAATGTACCTTTAATCGAGCTGGAGTTTAATGTACCTGTAATCGAGCTGGACAGTTTAATGTACCCGTAATTGAGATGGACAGTTTATTGTACCTGTAATCGAGCTGGACAGTTTAATGTACCTGTAATCGAGCTGGACAGTTTAATGTACCTGTAATCGAGATGGACAGTTTAATGTACCTGTAATCGAGCTGGACAGTTTAATGTACCTGTAATCGAGCTGGACAGTTTAATGTACCTGTAATCGAGCTGGACAGTTTAATGTACCTGTAATCGAGCTGGAGTTTAATGTTCCTGTAATCGAGCTGGAGTTTAATGTACCTGTAATCGAGCTGGACAGTTTAATGTACCTGTAATCGAGCTGGAGTTTAATGTACCTGTAATCGAGCTGGACAGTTTAATGTACCTGTAATCGAGCTGGACAGTTTAATGTACCTGTATTCGAGCTGGACAGTTTAATGTACCTGTAATCGAGCTGGACAGTTTAATGTACCTGTAATCGAGCTGGACAGTTTAATGTACCTGTAATCGAGATGGACAGTTTAATGTACCTGTAATCGAGATGGACAGTTTAATGTACCTGTAATCGAGCTGGAGTTTAATGTACCTGTAATCGAGCTGGACAGTTTAATGTACCTGTAATCGAGCTGGACAGTTTAATGTACCTGTAATCGAGATGGACAGTTTAATGTACCTGTAATCGAGCTGGACAGTTTAATGTACCTGTAATCGAGCTGGACAGTTTAATGTACCTGTAATCGAGATGGGTTTAATGTACCTGTAATCGAGCTGGAGTTTAATGTACCTGTAATCGAGCTGGACAGTTTAATGTACCTGTAATCGAGATGGACAGTTTAATGTACCTGTAATCGAGCTGGACAGTTTAATGTACCTGTAATCGAGCTGGACAGTTTAATGTACCTGTAATCGAGCTGGACAGTTTAATGTACATGTAATCGAGCTGGACAGTTTAATGTACCTGTAATCGAGCTGGACAGTTTATTGTACCTGTAATCGAGATGGACAGTTTAATGTACCTGTAATCGAGATGGACAGTTTAATGTACCTGTAATCGAGATGGACAGTTTAATGTACCTGTAATCGAGCTGGACAGTTTAATGTACCTGTAATCGAGCTGGACAGTTTAATGTACCTGTAATCGAGCTGGACAGTTTAATGTACCTGTAATCGAGCTCGAGTTTAATGTACCTGTAATCGAGCTGGACAGTTTAATGTACCTGTAATCGAGCTGGAGTTTAATGTACCTGTAATCGAGCTGGACAGTTTAATGTACCTGTAATCGAGCTGGACAGTTTAATGTACCTGTAATCGAGATGGACAGTTTATTGTACCTGTAATCGAGCTGGACAGTTTAATGTACCTGTAATCGAGCTGGACAGTTTAATTTACCTGTAATCGAGCTGGACAGTTTAATGTACCTGTAATCGAGCTGGAGTTTAATGTATCTGTAATCGAGCTGGACAGTTTAATGTACCTGTAATCGAGCTGGACAGTTTAATGTACCTGTAATCGAGCTGGAGTTTAATGTACCTGTAATCGAGCTGGACAGTTTAATATACCTGTAATCGAGCTGGACAGTTTAATGTACCTTGTAATCGAGCTGGACAGTTTAATGTACCTGTAATCGAGCTGGAGTTTAATGTACCTGTAATCCCGATGGACAGTTTAATGTACCTGTAATCGAGATGGACAGTTTAATGTACCTGTAATCGAGCTGGAGTTTAATGTACCTGTAATCGAGCTGGACAGTTTAATGTACCTGTAATCGAGCTGGACAGTTTAATGTACCTGTAATCGAGCTGGACAGTTTAATGTACCTGTAATCGAGATGGACAGTTTAATGTACATGTAATCGAGCTGGACAGTTTAATGTACCTGTAATCGAGCTGGACAGTTTAATGTACCTGTAATCGAGATGGACAGTTTAATGTACCTGTAATCGAGATGGACAGTTTAATGTACCTGTAATCGAGCTGGACAGTTTAATGTACCTGTAATCGAGCTGGACAGTTTAATGTACCTGTACTCGAGCTGGACAGTTTAATGTACCTGTAATCGAGCTGGACAGGTGCAAATGGAATTTCTTAGACTTTAAAGATGGATTATCTCTTTATCTAACAATTTTGAAATAGTTTGGTGCGTATAAAATAATAAGTATAAATTGAAGACCCATGTCCGGAAACGCTTCTATCAATTAATATTTATTTAATTTCGAATATTTTATTATATCATGAAAAGATTATGTGGGACACTATATTGTTCTATTTTTAGAACAGACCATTCAGGTGATACCATATAGCGATAGAGATAATTAGGGTGTTCCCTTAGCTCCATACTCCATGCTCCATACGTTAAATGTCACAGATCGATTGTGTGTATTGTTGTATAACATATTTATAAGCGATAACGAGTCTAATTAAAGTTTATTTGTGACAATTACACAATAAAATTTCTGGTCTCTGTTAACAGTAACCACTGTTGTCTGTTAGCTAAACAACCACACGTTTTTAGACAAGAAAATATTCGAAATATAATCAATACTAATCGACAGAAGCATTTTCGGACAGGGGTCTTTGATTCATATCTAATATTTCATACCCCGGTAACAAAATAACACATGTTTACAAAGAGATAGACCATCTTTAAATGTTGGTGTATTGGGTGGGATGTGCAGTTCGAAATGCCAAGTTGGACAACCCAGCGGAGACCCTATATCCACGTCCCTGTCTGAGTCCCCAGAAACAATTTATTTACTCTGCCTCTCCAACATTGAGTGGTGATACTATATGCATGTACCGGTACATTATACGTTGGTGTCGACGCAGCCATGGTGGGTTAAACGTGGTCTCTCTATTCTCTAAATAATTACTCTTTGAGTGTTCTTTGTTGGTGAGTTCCTTATATGGTAAAAATAAAGAGCGTTCGTTGTACACTTCTGCTCGGACATATAATGCAGCTAATAACATTTCTGTGAATGTATGTATTTAACAATATATTTTGATTACAACATGCGACAAATGGGTGTGATTACAACATGCGACAAATGGGTGTGATTACAACATGCGACAAATGGGTGTGATTACAACATGCGACAAATGGGTGTGATTACAACATGCGACAAATGGGTGTGATTACAACATGCGACAAATGGGTGTCATTACAACATGCGACAAATGGGTGTGATTACAACATGCGACAAATGTGTGTAATTACAACATGCGACAAATGGGTGTGATTACAACATGCGACAAATGGGTGTGATTACAAGATTTAAAGATCTCCTGTCCGATTTGACACCATAAAACCATCGTTCTATACCGGTAGTTATATCGGACACATCAGCTCATTAATATAATTATATCGGACACATCAGCTCATTAATATAATTATATCGGACACACCGGCTCATTAATATAATTATATCGGACACATCAGCTCATTAATATAATTATATCGGACACATCAGCTCATTAATATAATTATATCGGACACATCGGCTCATCAATATAATTATATCGGACACATCAACTCATTAATATAATTATATCGGACACATCAGCTCATTAATATAATTATATCGGACACATCAGCTCATTAATATAATTATATCGGACACATCAGCTCATTAATATAATTATATCGGACACATCAGCTCATTAATATAATTATATCGGACACATCAGCTCATCAATATAATTATATCGGACACATCAGCTCATTAATATAATTATATCGGACACACCGGCTCATTAAAATAATTATATCGGACACATCAGCTCATTAATATAATTATATCGGACACAGCTCATTAATATAATTATATCGGACACATCAGCTCATTGATATAATTATATCGGACACATCAGCTCATAAATATAATTATATCGGACACATCAGCTCATCAATATAATTATATCGGACACATCAGCTCATAAATATAATTATATCGGACACATCAGCTCATCAATATAATTATATCGGACACATCAGCTCATTAATATAATTATATCGGACACATCAGCTCATCAATATAATTATATCGGACACATCAGCTCATTAATATAATTATAGCGGACGCATCAGCTCATTAATATGAGGCTCTGACAGTCGCGTATCGACGAGGAAGTCTTAGCACGTTTTGAATTTTTGTCAGCCAAGAAAAAATTCCAATGAGTGTCTCTTATAAAGAGCGCACTTTTATGTGAAATATTAACACCAGATGATTCCGTGTGTTTGTTTGCACTGTTGCTCATCTGTCCCGATTTATGTTCAACTTCGATTTTGATCATGTCCCCCTTCGATTATGATATTTTATTGTTTTTGGAAGATGAAAAGGCTGGACAACTTAGACAAAACGGCAGATACTGAGATAGGTGAGTTTGTCAACATGCATTTGGTCATTGTGGTGGTGATAAATAAATACAGATCGTGTCGACCTGTTATTTCACTCTTATTTGCCTTCAAATAGCATTTCAACTATATATATAAATCAAGTGTTAATGCAAAAATGTCAAGTTGATTTCTTGCGAACCAGCCGACATATCGTTGTGGAATCTTCAGATTTATAATAACTGTGTACCATTAGTTATGCGTGCAGCAAACCAGCATGCACGTTCCTATATAATCGCCTCTATGTGAAAAATGCAGGGAAAGTTCACCCGATTAGACGATTTTGGTTTCCTTGATCACTTCTTTGGCGATTAATAAAATTTTGAGGGCTCAAAACTAATCGAATTCAGGCCATATTCCCTACTTCTATGACAACCCGTTATTATAGGGATGTCCTGTCCACACATGAGCTTGGTTCGCAAGAAAACGGAACACTTTTGACGCAAACAAAAATAAAAAAAATTATGATATAATATGCATATCCAAAAAATATTGAGGCCCCAACCCCCCCCCCCCCCCCTCTTTCGTACGCCGTATGCCATGCCCTGTTATGAGGTACGCCGTATTCCGACCCCTCTGTTATATAGGAGGTATTCGGTATTCCAAAAATACCGGTATTCGTACGCCGACCTTCCAAAAAAAACATATTATCTGAACATTTCCCTCAGTAAATCAAACTAATTCTGAAATTAAATTTGAAATTTGTTCTCGTCTGCTTCATTTTCACGAACACCCCTCCGGTTGAATAATAGTCTTAATAGACTATTCCAATGTATACTTTTATTACTTTCAGATCATTTTATCATCAATAAATTATCTTATCTTAATATACTCCATATTCCATATGGCTGTTAACTGGTATTCCGTATTCCACCCTCTGTGTTAAGTGGTATTCCGTATTACAGGGGGTGGGGGTGGGTGATTATTCAGGCTTACATGTATGTTTTCTGTCAAACCGCTATAGAAATTAAAGGGGCTTTAAAATTGGATATGCGGGAAAACTATTCACGAAGAAAGGGTTGGTTCATGTTTTGCAGAAATAGGCAATCAGTGACTCGGGATGCGTGGGGTGGGGGGGGGGGGGGGGTTGTCAAACCGACAAGATTGTTTTCGTCGCCGATTTCTATCAAACTCATTTGAAAGCATTATCGTGATATACGTATAATAGAGTGTATCACCCCTCCCCCTGAATCCTGAATACCAGTTAATTTGGGGGGGGGGTGAATCCTGAATACCAGTTAATTTTGGGGAGTGAATCCTGATACATGTTAAGAAATAATATGCGATAAATGACAAACAAATTGACGCCGGTCACGTTATGGGCGTTATGAGGCCGTTATGATACGATTAATGATACTTTATATATGATGGCACAGTGATCGAATATGCCCAAGAAGCTATTCTACCCGCTCATTCATACAGATAACTAGCACAAACATATTATTTTGCTCCATCAAAACCTGCGTCCAAGATGTTTTGCTTGAACCTGAATACCAGTTAATTCGGGGGTATGAATCCCGCGTACGGCTTCAAAACACCCTGAATACCGAGTACCGAAGGGGGGGGGGGTGATACCCTCATAATATAGCTATGTTATTAAGAATTGCCTACGTGGCTTCGCCCGATTCAGTGCATGGTATGGTGGGGAGGGATACCGTGTGGGAGCGATAATTAATAAAATAAAATGTTACTGATTTCAATCAAATCTCTATCTCCACATGCAGTATACGGAGAATCTGATAGCGTGATTTAAAACTGCTAAATATTTAGTGCTAGATTGATCTAATACTTTATGACATTGTTATAACTAATTGACCCATCCATAATGTTCCCGGGATGAAATTTGGCCTATATACCAAATGTGAGTCTTATCGGTCGAGGTGCTCTATCTCTCTCTCTATCTATCTCTCTCTCTCTCTCTCTCTCTCTCTCTCTCTCTCTCTCTCTCTCTCTCTCTCTCTCTCTCTCTCTCTCTCTCTCTCTCTCTCTCTCTCTCTCTCTCTCTCTCTCTCTCTCTCTCTCTCTCTCTCTCTCTCTATATATATATATATATATATATATATATATATATATATAACATACATACACACATACAGTCAGAATTTCCAAAATATATAATATATTATATCTATCTTTTATTTCTCATCATTCCTTATATAAGTAGAGATTAAAGTTATGATTTATATGGCTTTCCACCCGACTTCGTCCGGGCTGGTTTCCCCTCTGCTTTTCAGCAAATTGCGCGATTTGACCTTGAATTGTCCATTTTGAAGGTTAAGGTCAGTGGGGGGGGGGTCACGATTTGACCCGTCCAAAACACTGCCCGGACAAAAGTACCCGACAAAGGTACCCGTCGAAATCCGTCTCATTTTACCCGATTTGACCTTGAATTGACCATTTTGAAGGTCAATGTCACGTCGGGGTCACGATTTGACCGTCCAAAACACTCCGTGTACAAAAGTAACCCTAGGTATCAAATTTCATCGAAATCTGTCCGTTTTACCTGATTTGACCTTGAATTGACCCTTTTGAAGGTCAAGGTCAGGTCGGGGTAACGATTTGACCCGTCCAAAAGACTGCCCGTCCAAAATTAACTCAAGGTATCAAATTTCGTCGAAATCCGCCCCGTTTTAACCCGATTTGACCTTGAATTGACCTTTTTGAAGGTCAGGTCGGGGTCACGATTTGACCCGTCAAAACCATCCCTGGAAAAAATTACCCCTAGGTATCAAATTTCGTCAAAATCCGTCAGGCAGTTTTCCCGGCCATAGCTAACAGACAAACAGACAGACAGACAGACAAACAGAAGTCCCAAAATATATATTAGACTAGCCGATGAGCCCGACATTGTCCGGGCTATTCAAAAACCAAATTTCCAAGTCGATAGCTCCACCCGTTTCCGATATTTGGTCTGCGCATGCGCGAAGCTGGCGTCGCACGGGCTCGGCGACCCGATAAAATTCGTATCCGGGGCAAGATACATTCACATACCAAATTTCAAGTCGATAGCTCCACCCGTTGCCGAGATCTCGTCTGCGCATGCGCGAAGCTGGCGTCGCACGGGCTCGGCGACCCGATAAAATTCGCATCCGGGGCAAGATACATTCACATACCAAATATCAAGTCGATAGCTCAACCCGTTTCCGAGATCTCGTCTGCGCATGCGCGAAGCGGGAGCCGCACGGGCTCGCCAATACGACAACGTTCACCGCCTGGTCAAACTACACACACGTACCAAGTTTCGTCCCGATCGGTCGAGAATCGTAGATTTGTATAAATGACAGACAGACAGACAAACAAACAAACAAACAAACAAACATACATACAGACAGAGGTCTTCAAAATATATATGAGATATTATATCTATCTTTTATTTCTCATCATTCCTTATATAAGTAGAGATTAAAGTTATGATTTATATGGCTTTCCACGTCCACCCCCCCCCCCCCCGGTGCCACACGTCACACGTCCCTGTGCCACATACATACAGGCATTTCAGACGGATATAACATAATATACAGGCTATTGAGACATCATCTCCATGAAAAATACACACGATCTGGCACTGCAAGGGCACGTGAAACGTACACAATTTTGATGTGAATTCTTAAATTATCCCATATATTTCTGTCCAGAAATAGAATGCGCCCAAAATGTATGCCGTGGCCAATAATCGATGGATATCATCACGCGTCATCCTGTCGCCACGTCCCTGTGCACATGTAAATTTATGACCAGCAAAGTTACCGGTGGTGTATGTGAAGTTAATTGCATTAAAAGCATAACATTGATTTAAAACATCACATTTTATTTGTATATTATATAGGGCAGAAGATGGAATATAAAACATCACATTTGATTGGTTGGACAGAAGATGGAATATCGGACATCAGGACAATGCACACCAAAACGGGTACCGGATTTTTTAATAAGATGTGATATATCCATGGTTCTGAGCCTCCAGTTACAACAATTTAATTAATCTAATATAACTCTGTTTTCTGCTTTGTGACGTTGAAAAATGTTGAAAACCAAATATGCAACGAATTCATATCATTTTGCATATTGAAAAATTAAAAAAAAAAGGTTATGTTCCTCTAAAACATTCAAATGATATTAAATAAATGCATAGAAAATTCAATATAAAAGAAAATAGTGTAGGGTAACGCAGTGTAATATGTAGACTATACGGGGTAATGCAGGTAATATGGACACTACGGGGGTAACGCAGTGTAATATGTACACTATGGTGTAATGCAGGGTAATATGCATGGACACTACGGGGGTAACGCATGGTATAACATGGACACTACGGGGGTAACGCATTGTAACATATATACGGCCATGATACGGGACATTACGGGGGTAACGCAGGGTAATATGGGACACTATACACGGGGGTAACGCAGAGTAATATGGACACTACGGGGGTTATACATGGTAATATGGACAATACGGGGGTAACGCAGGGTAATTAATATGGATACTACGGGGGTATAACGCATGGTAATATATGGACACTATATACGGGGGGTAATATATGGACACTATATACGGGGGGCAATATATGGACACTACGGGAGTAACGCGGGGTATAATATGGACATTACAGGGGGGTAACGCGTGGTTATATGGACATTGCGGGGGTAACGCAGGGTTATAAGGGCACCACTACGAGGTATAATGCATGGTATATAGTATTGACACTACGGGGAATATATATATATAGACACCCCATGATGCCGCCATTCAATTTTCCTGTAGAAATTTGTTTAAAGGTACTCAACCCGTAAAGAGGGTCCCCATCTCAACAGATTCCAACAACAACAATCCGATCGGAGGGTCCTATATTACTATTTCTTTGGCTTTGGGGGTAAAAAATATTTGATTCGAGTCGAGGAACCCATCAAACAAAGCTCAGAGTTATTAGATATTGATTTTTGAAATTTGTTATAAACTCGAGATGAGTACTGCTAACTGCCGTAATCTGCTCTGGATGTGTTCTCCAAATCTATTCAAACAGACAAGGATGGATAACTCTA
Organism: Siphonodentalium dalli; assembly: GCA_032622095.1. Taxonomy (NCBI): domain Eukaryota; kingdom Metazoa; phylum Mollusca; class Scaphopoda; order Gadilida; family Siphonodentaliidae; genus Siphonodentalium; species Siphonodentalium dalli. The sequence continues at coordinate 34,967,832 of CP136068.1, read as the reverse complement.
AAATCAAGTGGTAATTTTAACACAATTTTGACTGAGTTCTGGGCCAGATAGTATTCCCGATAATGAAAAATAATAGATTTCTAAAATCGATATCTAACAAATCTGAGCTTTGATGGGTGACTTCCTCGACTCGAATCAAATATTTTTGACCCCCGAAGCCATTGAAATAGTAATTGAGAGGAGTTTTATCGGGTTGAGTACCTTTAAGTTGCTCTGCATCACAATCGTTGTCACGATCCGCTATACCTCAATGCCTTTCATGGATACTCTGCCATTGTCAATAAATGTGAGATGCCGGTTTAAGGACCATAAATCAAAAATTCTCAATACAAACACTTTCGTCTCCCGTGGGAGTTATACACATTCCGAAAATTTCAGCGTTCTACATTTAGCGGGTAACAAAAAAGTAACCGAAACAAATCTATGTCTTACCATCACTGCTTTCTATGGATATTGGTTAGCAGAGTCAACAAGAAAACCATAGTCAGAAATGGTAACGCCACCAAGATAATATTATTAGCCATAAATATATATTATAATATAATTTTAATATAAACTAGCTTTCAAATTCCATGTGGGAAATTTGGATACTTCCATATACCACGTTTTCCCCGTTTCTCGTGTAAAACATTACATTCTTCAAGCTGTCTCTGGTGGGCCAGACTTCGTCCTGGCTGTTCCCATCTGCTTTCCGGCGAAAGGCGCGATTTCACCCTGAATTGACTATTTTAAAGTCAAGGTCAGTTCGGGGTCATGATTTGACCCGTCCAAAACACTCCCCGGAGAAAAGTACTCCTAGGTATCAAATCTCGTCGAAATCCGTACGTTTTACCCGAGTTGACTTTGAATTGACAATTTTTAGGTCAAGGTTAGGTCGGGGTCACGATTTGACCCGCCCAAAACACTCCCCGGACAAAACTACCCCTAGATATCAAATTTTGTCGAAATCCATCCTTGATTACCACACGACCGCATGCTTTCCAAAGTGTGTGGTAATTATCAATATCAGCACATGTGCTAATCTGTGTCGGACTATTTTATTGAGGATACCCCATAAGTGATTTCACTTATTCGCGGCGAATCCGCCATTTGGTCTCCGGAGGTCAAAGTTAACAAGTAGCATCTATTTTTATCATATGACTCCAGCCTGGGAATTCCCAAAATAAAATGGCAACAGGTCGTTATCGAATCGCAGGTGCGAGAACTTCATAAAACTAATTAAACACTCACCCTGGATACATACAATACGTAGGTTTCGCACAGTAGATGGATTGGATGTATCACGTATGTTTTTGAGTTATTTTTTTAACGCAAGAACTCGCTATTTATCAGTAACTTATGGGAAGTTCGTTGACAAAAAGGGCGTCTGAATGTCTGCATCGTCACCAGATCCTAATTCTATAGATGACATGGCCACAAAACAATTCTTAAACACGTAGTTGCACTCAGAATAAATGAAATTAAGCCATAAAATGTTGATAAAAAATTCTGGCACTCAGCTGTCGAATGTTTACAAATGGTCGAAATGGATGCTACTTCTCAACTTTGACCTTTTACCGGCTTTTACCGGTGGGTTGGATAAAAATCTAGGAATCGGACCATATGGAACCATCGGCCATCTTGAAAATCGCGAACCAGTAAAAAGGCTTATTCGGGGTAACACTTCAGCTTTTAAAGCGACCCATTCGCAGCTTTTACATCGACCTAATCCCGCATAACACCAGTGGATATTATATTTTCAAGCACAGTATACACCGGTGGCGTTAATTACAGTACACCGATTATCTCCACAGGGCACAGGCGACAGTGTTAATGTCCGGGCTATGCTCGATTCCTTGTGAATGCTGGAACTATCTAACCTAGTCAATTGTGAAGAATGACTCTTCGGACCTAATATGACCAACAACAACAAAAATAAAAATTAAAAAAATAATATGTCCGTGTGCCATTTCCGTCCTTAAATTTGCCACTTTTGATACTACCCTAATTCCGCACAAAATCATCATCACCAAATTTTCAAACAGACCCCATTAAATGCCAGTTTGTGCGTGCGATTACTAGTAATAATTTTATAACTTGGCCACTAAACGCTTTATAATAAGAAATCTCAGAATAAATCGGTCAGAACTGTATATATACCGTAACCAAACCCTGTTTTTCCCCCACTCCAATATGTAAACAAAACGCGCGATCTTGCGAGATAAATAGCTCCCGTCTACAATGAATCAGAATGTTTATTACCAGGATCAAGGCATCATACGAGAATAGAAACAAGACGCACGTGGTTTTATCGATAAAAACAATTGATAATTATACTGATATCTGTTTGGTTTCAGGACACAATGTTTTTGGCTCATTCACAGGCTAATATACTATAAGTAATTGGCCATACATGCATCTATGTATAATAATCAAGAACGTTTGACATAAACAAGGTAAATAATTTATTAAATATTGCCGTTATCAATTATCTTTGTACGAACCGGTTACGGAAATTTTCAGTTCAGGGGTCAAGTGAGATAACATTCGCTTCAAACAAACTCACTTCTGCCTCAATAAATAGTTTGTCAAAACTTAAATGCAATTTGTAAACAAATACGATTAACATGCGTTTTAACGAGGTGAGCTTTAATTAAATGAAAGAAGCAATGCTACATAAACTATTTGTCATGGACTCAGCCAGTGTGTCACTGTCATATATCTGTGTCAACTAAGGTCGCTTTGCGTGGTAAAACTGAACAGTGAAAGTGAAAATTCTATCAAATTCGGAGAATCCTATTGAAAGTGAAAGTACAATTCTGGCAATTAATTCCGCAGATTCAGAGAATGTATACTATTGAAAATGAATGTACGATTCCGGGAATTCTATCAGATTTCGCGACTCTGCTATTTTTCGTGATCATATGTTATATAGGGCCTATATATGACCACGAAAACGAGTCGAGTCACGATACATGCATCGTACAAACACATTGTGTACATGACCAGAAAATAATAAGATCGCGATTACTCCAACAGAACAGGCATGCGCACTACAATTAAAATTACCCATAATTCACTTCACTATACCACAGGGGCTCCCAATGGGTTATAAATTATTTTCAGGCTATCAGATAATTGAATACTATTTACTTTTTACTAAACCAAATAAAATAAAGTAAACTAAAATCAAATATAGGACTTAC
>CP136068.1:34812932-34964547 GCA_032622095.1 Siphonodentalium dalli | reverse complement strand
GGATATAGAGAAAACTACATGACATGGGGATATAGAGAAACTACATGACATGGGGATATAGAGAAACTACATGACATGTGGATATAGAGAAACTACATGACATGGGGATATAGAGAAACTACATGACATGTGGATATAGAGAAACTACATGACATGTGGATAATAGAGAAACTACATGACATGTGGATATAGAGAAACTACATGACATGGGGGATATAGAGAAACTACATGCATGAGGACATAGAGAAACTACATGACATGGGGGATATAGAGAAACTACATGACATGTGGATATAGAGAAACTACATGACATGTGGATATAGAGAAACTACATGACATGGGGATATAGAGAAAACTACATGACATGGGGAAATAGAGAAACTACATGACATGTGGACATAGAGAAACTACATGACATGGGGATATAGAGAAACTACATGACATGTGGATATAGAGAAACTACATGACATGTGGATATAGAGAAACTACATGACATGTGGATATAGAGAAACTACATGACATGGGGATATAGAGAAACTACATGACATGGGGATATAGAGAAACTACATGACATGTGGATATAGAGAAAACTACATGGCATGTGGACATAGAGAAACTACATGACATGTGGATATAGAGAAACTACATGACATGGGGATATAGAGAAACTACATGACATGTGGACATAGAGAAACTACATGACATGTGGATATAGAGAAACTACCATGACATGGGGATATAGAGAAACTACATGACATGTGGATATAGAGAAACTACATGACATGGGGATATAGAGAAACTACATGACATGTGGAAATAGAGAAACTACATGGCATGTGGACATAGAGAAACTACATGACATGTGGATATAGAGAAACTACATGACATGTGGATATAGATAAACTACATGACATGGGGATATAGAGAAACTACATGACATGTGGGATATAGAGAAACTACATGACATGGGGATATAGAGAAACTACATGACATGTGGATATAGAGAAACTACATGACATGGGGATATAGAGAAACTACATGAACATGTGGATATAGAGAAACTACATGGCATGGGGGATATAGAGAAACTACATGACATGGGGATATAGAGAAACTACATGGCATGGGGACATAGAGAAACTACATGACATGTGGATATAGAGAAACTACATGGCATGTGGACATAGAGAAACTACATGACATGGGGATATAGAGAAAACTACATGACATGGGGACATAGAGAAACTACATGACATGGGGATATAGAGAAACACTACATGGCAATGGGGGATATAGAGAAACTACATGACATGTGGATATAGAGAAACTACATGGCATGTGGACATAGAGAAACTACATGACATGGGGATATAGAGAAACTACATGACATGGGGACATAGAGAAACTACATGACATGGGGATATAGAGAAACTACATGGCATGGGGACATAGAGAAACTACATGGCATGTGGACATAGAGAAACTACATGACATGGGAATATAGAGAAACTACATGACATGGGACATAGAGAAACTACATGACATGTGGATATAGAGAAACTACATGACATGGGGATATAGAGAAACTACATGACATGTGGATATAGAGAAACTACATGACATGTGGATATAGAGAAACTACATGGCATGTGGACATAGAGAAACTACATGACATGGGGATATAGAGAAACTACATGGCATGGGGACATAGAGAAACTACATGGCATGTGGACATAGAGAAACTACATGACATGGGGATATAGAGAAACTACATGACATGGGGATATAGAGAAACTACATGACATGGGGGACATAGAGAAACTACATGACATGGGGACATAGAGAAACCTACATGACATGGGGATATAGAGAAACTACATGACATGGGGATATAGAGAAACTACATGACATGGGGACATAGAGAAACTACATGACATGGGGATATAGAGAAACTACATGGCATGTGGATATAGAGAAACTACATGACATGTGGATATAGAGAAACTACATGACATGGGGATATAGAGAAACTACATGACATGGGGATATAGAGAAACTACATGGCATGGGGACATAGAGAAACTACATGGCATGTGGACATAGAGAAACTTACATGACATGTGGACATAGAGAAACTACATGACATGGGGATATAGAGAAACTACATGACATGTGGACATAGAGAAACTACATGACATGTGGATATAGAGAAACTACATGACATGGGGATATAGAGAAACTACATGACATGTGGATATAGAGAAACTACATGACATGTGGATATAGAGAAACTACATGGCATGTGGATATATAGAAACTACATGACATGGGGATATAGAGAAACTACATGACATGGGGATATAGAGAAACTACATGGCATGTGGATATATAGAAACTACATGACATGGGGATATAGAGAAACTACATGACATGGGGATATAGAGAAACTACATGACATGTGGATATAGAGAAACTACATGACATGGGGATATATAGAAACTACATGACATGTGGATATAGAGAAACTACATGGCATGGGGATATAGAGAAACTACATGACATGTGGATATAGAGAAACTACATGACATGGGGACATAGAGAAACTACATGACATGGGGACATAGAGAAACTACATGACATGTGGATATAGAGAAACTACATGACATGGGGACATAGAGAAACTACATGGCATGTGGACATAGAGAAACTACATGACATGGGGATATAGATAAACTACATGACATGTGGATATAGAGAAACTACATGACATGGGGATATAGAGAAACTACATGACATGGGGATATAGAGAAACTACATGACATGGGGATATAGAGAAACTACATGACATGTGGATATAGAGAAACTACATGACATGGGGGACATAGATAAACTACATGACATGTGGATATAGAGAAACTACATGACATGGGGATATAGAGAAACTACATGGCATGTGGACATAGAGAAACTACATGACATGGGGATATAGAGAAACTACATGGCATGTGGATATAGAGAAACTACATGACATGTGGATATAGAGAAACTACATGGCATGGGGGACATAGAGAAACTACATGACATGGGGACATAGAAGAAACTACATGGCATGTGGATATAGAGAAACTACATGGCAGTGTGGATATAGAGAAACTACATGACATGTGGATATAGAGAAACTACATGACATGGGGACATAGAATAAACTACATGACATGTGGATATAGAGAAACTACATGACATGTGGATATAGAGCAAACTACATGACATGTGGATATAGAGAAACTACATGACATGGGGGATATAGAGAAACTACATGACATGTGGATATAGATAACAACTACATGACATGGGGATATAGAGAAACTACATGACATGTGGAAATAGAGAAACTACATGACATGGGGACATAGAGAAACTACATGACATGGGGACATAGAGAAACTACATGACATGGGGACATAGAGAAACTACATGACATGTGGAAATAGAGAAACTACATGACATGTGGATATAGAGAAACTACATGACATGGGGACATAGATAAACTACATGACATGTGGATATAGAGAAACTACATGACATGGGGATATAGAGAAACTACATGACATGGGGACATAGAGAAACTACATGACATGTGGATACAGAGAAACTACATGACATGGGGGACATAGAGAAACTACATGACATGTGGATATAGAGAAACTACATGACATGTGGATATAGAGAAACTACATGACATGGGGACATAGAGAAACTACATGACATGGTGGATATAGAGAAACTACATGACATGTGGATATAGAGAAACTACATGACATGTGGATATAGAGAAACTACATGACATGTGGATATAGAGAAAACTACATGACATGGGGACATAGAGAAACTACATGACATGGGATATAGAGAAACTACATGACATGTGGATATAGAGAAACTACATGACATGTGGATATAGAGAAACTACATGACATGTGGGATATAGAGAAACTACATGACATGTGGATATAGAGAAACCTACATGACATGTGGATATAGAGAAACTACATGACATGTGGATATAGAGAAACTACATGACATGTGGATATAGAGAAACTACATGACCCATGGGGACATAGAGAAACTACATGGCATGGGGATATAGAGAAACTACATGACATGTGGATATAGAGAAACTACATGACATGGGGATATAGAGAAACTACATGGCATGGGGATATAGAGAAACTACATGACACGGGATATAGAGAAACTACATGACATGGGGATATAGAGAAACTACATGGCATGGGGATATAGAGAAACTACATGACATAGGGACATATAGAAACTACATGACATGGGGACATAGAGAAACTACATGGCATGGGGACATAGAGAAACTACATGGCATGGGGATATAGAGAAACTACATGACATGGGGATATAGAGAAACTACATGACATGGGGATATAGAGAAACTACATGGCATGGGGACATAGAGAAACTACATGGCATGGGGATATAGAGAAACTACATGACATGGGGATATAGAGAAACTACATGACATGGGGATATAGAGAAACTACATGACATGTGGACATAGAGAAACTACATGACATGGGTGATATAGAGAAACTACATGACATGGGGATATAGAGAAACTACATGACATGGGGACATAGAGAAACTACATGACATGGGGATATAGAGAAACTACATGACATGTGGACATAGAGAAACTACATGACATGGGGATATAGAGAAACTACATGACATGGGGACATAGAGAAACTACATGACATGGGGATATAGAGAAACTACATGACATGTGGATATAGAGAAACTACATGACATGTGGATATAGAGAAACTACATGGCATGTGGACATAGAGAAACTACATGACATGGGGATATAGAGAAACTACATGACATGTGGACATAGAGAAACTACATGACATGGGGATATAGAGAAACTACATGACATGGGGATATAGAGAAACTACATGACATGTGGATATAGAGAAACTACATGACATGTGGACATAGAGAAACTACATGACATGGGGATATAGAGAGAAACTACATGACATGTGGGACATAGAGAAACTACATGACATGGGGATATAGAGAAACTACATGGCATGGGGATATAGAGAAACTACATGACATGTGGACATAGAGAAACTACATGACATGGGGATATAGAGAAACTACATGACATGGGGAAATAGAGAAACTACATGACATGGGGGAAATAGAGAAACTACATGACATGGGGACATAGAGAAACTACATGACATGTGGATATAGAGAAACTACATGGCATGGGGATATAGAGAAACTACATGGCATGTGGACATAGAGAAACTACATGACATGGGGATATAGAGAAACTACATGACATGGGGATATAGAGAAACTACATGGCATGTGGACATAGAGAAACTACATGACATGTGGATATAGAGAAACTACATGACATGGGGATATAGAGAAACTACATGGCATGGGGGATATACGAGAAACTACATGGCATGTGGATATAGAGAAACTACATGGCATGTGGATATAGAGAAACTACATGACATGGGGATATAGAGAAACTACATGACATGGGGACATAGATAAACTACATGGCATGTGGATATAGAGAAACTACATGACATGTGGATATAGAGAAACTACATGGCATGTGGATATAGAGAAACTACATGACCATGGGGATATAGAGAAACTACATGACATGTGGACATAGAGAAACTACATGACATGGGGACATAGAGAAACTACATGACATGTGGAAATAGAGAAACTACATGGCATGTGGATATAGAGAAACTACATGGCATGTGGATATAGAGAAACTACATGGCATGTGGATATAGAGAAACTACATGACATGGGGATATAGAGAAACTACATGACATGTGGACATAGAGAAACTACATGACATGGGGATATAGAGAAACTACATGGCATGTGGATATAGAGAAACTACATGACATGGGGACATAGAGAAACTACATGACATGGGGATATAGAGAAACTACATGACATGTGGTAATAGAGAAACTACATGACACGGGGATATAGAGAAACTTACATGACATGGGGATATAGAGAAACTACATGACATGGGGATATAGAGAAACTACATGACATGTGGTAATAGAGAAACTACATGACACGGGGATATAGAGAAACTACATGACATGTGGTAAATAGAGAAACTACATGACACGGGGATATAGAGAAACTACATGACATGTGGATATAGAGGAAACTACATGACATGGGGATATAGAGAAACACATGACATGGGGATATAGAGAAACTACATGACATGTGGATATAGAGAAACTACATGACATGTGGACATAGAGAAACTACATGACATGGGGATATAGAGAAACTACATGACATGTGGACATAGAGAAACTTACATGACATGGGGATATAGAGAAACTACATGACATGTGGATATAGAGAAACTACATGACATGTGGACATAGAGAAACTACATGACATGGGGATATAGAGAAACTACATGACATGTGGACATAGAGAAACTACATGACATGGGGATATAGAGAAACTACATGGCATGGGGATATAGAGAAACTACATGACATGTGGACATAGAGAAACTACATGACATGGGGATATAGAGAAACTACATGACATAGGGATATAGAGAAACTACATGACATGGGGATATAGAGAAACTACATGACATGTGGATATAGAGAAACTACATGACATGTGGACATAGAGAAACTACATGACATGGGGATATAGAGAAACTACATGACATGTGGACATAGAGAAACTACATGACATGGGGATATAGAGAAACTACATGACATGGGGATATAGAGAAAACTACATGACATGTGGATATAGAGAAACTACATGACATGTGGACATAGAGAAACTACATGACATGGGGATATAGAGAAACTACATGACATGTGGACATAGAGAAACTACATGACATGGGGAAATAGAGAAACTACATGACATGGGGAAATAGAGAAACTACATGACATGGGGACATAGAGAAACTACATGACATGTGGATATAGAGAAACTACATGGCATGGGGATATAGAGAAACTACATGGCATGTGGACATAGAGAAACTACATGACATGGGGATATAGAGAAACTACATGACATGGGGATATAGAGAAACTACATGGCATGTGGACATAGAGAAACTACATGACATGTGGATATAGAGAAACTACATGACATGGGGATATAGAGAAACTACATGGCATGGGGATATAGAGAAACTACATGGCATGTGGATATAGAGAAACTACATGGCATGTGGATATAGAGAAACTACATGACATGGGGATATAGAGAAACTACATGACATGGGGACATAGATAAACTACATGGCATGTGGATATAGAGGAAACTACATGACATGTGGATATAGAGAAACTACATGGCATGTGGATATAGAGAAACTACATGACATGGGGATATAGAGAAACTACATGACATGTGGACATAGAGAAACTACATGACATGGGGATATAGAGAAACTACATGACATGGGGACATAGATAAACTACATGGCATGTGGATATAGAGAAACTACATGGCATGTGGATATAGAGAAACTACATGGCATGTGGATATAGAGAAACTACATGACATGGGGATATAGAGAAACTACATGACATGTGGACATAGAGAAACTACATGACATGGGGATATAGAGAAACTACATGGCATGTGGATATAGAGAAACTACATGACATGGGGACATAGAGAAACTACATGACATGGGGATATAGAGAAACTACATGACATGTGGGTAATAGAGAAACTACATGACACGGGGATATAGAGAAACTACATGACATGGGGATATAGAGAAACTACATGACATGGGGATATAGAGAAACTACATGACATGTGGTAATAGAGAAACTACATGACACGGGGATATAGAGAAACTACATGACATGTGGTAATAGAGAAACTACATGACACGGGGATATAGAGAAACTACATGACATGTGGATATAGAGAAACTACATGACATGGGGACATAGAGAAACTACATGACATGGGGACATAGAGAAACTACATGGCATGTGGATATAGAGAAACTACATGACATGGGGATATAGAGAAACTACATGACATGTGGATATAGAGAAACTACATGACATGGGGACATAGAGAAACTACATGACATGGGGATATAGAGAAACTACATGACATGTGGATATAGAGAAACTACATGACATGGGGACATAGAGAAACTACATGACATGGGGAAATAGAGAAACTACATGACATGGGGACATAGAGAAACTACATGACATGGGGACATAGAGAAACTACATGGCATGTGGATATAGAGAAACTACATGACATGTGGACATAGAGAAACTACATGACATGGGGACATAGAGAAACTACATGACATGGGGATATAGAGAAACTACATGACATGGGGATATAGAGAAACTACATGACATGGGGACATAGAGAAACTACATGACATGGGGAAATAGAGAAACTACATGACATGGGGACCATAGAGAAACTACATGACATGGGGGACATAGAGAAACTACATGACATGGGGAAATAGAGAAACTACATGACATGGGGACATAGAGAAACTACATGGACATGGGGACATAGAGAAACTACATGACATGTGGATATAGAGAAACTACATGACATGGGGATATAGAGAAACTACATGACATGGGGATATAGAGAAACTACATGACATGGGGATATAGAGAAACTACATGACATGGGGATATAGAGAAACTACATGACATGGGGGACATAGAGAAACTACATGGCATGTGGATATAGAGAAACTACATGACATGGGGATATAGAGAAACTACATGACATGGGGACATATATAAACTACATGACATGTGGATATAGAGAAACTACATGACATGGGGATATAGAGAAACTACATGACATGGGGATATAGAGAAACTACATGACATGGGGATATAGATAAACTACATGACATGGGGATATAGAGAAACTACATGACATGGGGATATAGAGAAACTACATGACATGGGGATATAGATAAACTACATGACATGGGGATATAGAGAAACTACATGACATGGGGATATAGAGAAACTACATGACATGGGGATATAGAGAAACTACATGACATGGGGATATAGAGAAACTACATGGCATGTGGATATAGAGAAACTACATGACATGGGGATATAGAGAAACTACATGACATGGGGATATAGAGAAACTACATGACATGGGGACATATATAAACTACATGACATGTGGATATAGAGAAACTACATGACATGGGGATATAGAGAAACTACATGACATGGGGATATAGATAAACTACATGACATGTGGATATAGAGAAACTACATGACATGGGGATATAGAGAAACTACATGACATGGGGATATAGAGAAACTACATGGCATGTGGATATAGAGAAACTACATGACATGGGGATATAGAGAAACTACATGACATGGGGATATAGAGAAACTACATGACATGGGGTAATAGAGAAACTACATGACATGTGGATATAGAGAAACTACATGACATGGGGATATAGAGAAACTACATGACATGGGGATATAGAGAACTACATGACATGGGGATATAGAGAAACTACATGACATGTGGAAATAGAGAAACTACATGACATGGGGATATAGAGAAACTACATGACATGGGGACATATAGGAAACTACATGGCATGTGGACATAGAGAAACTACATGACATGTGGATATAGAGAAACTACATGACATGTGGATATAGAGAAACTACATGACATGGGGACATAGAGAAACTACATGACATGTGGATATAGAGAAACTACATGACATGTGGATATAGAGAAACTACATGACATGGGGACATAGAGAAACTACATGACATGTGGATATAGAGAAACTACATGACATGTGGATATAGAGAAACTACATGACATGGGGACATAGAGAAAACTACATGACATGGGGAAATAGAGAAACTACATGACATGGGGACATAGAGAAACTACATGACATGGGGACATAGAGAAACTACATGACATGGGGATATAGAGAAACTACATGACATGGGGACATAGAGAAACTACATGACATGGGGATATAGAGAAACTACATGACATGTGGATATAGAGAAACTACATGACATGGGGATATAGAGAAACTACATGACATGGGGATATAGAGAAACTACCTGACATGGGGATATAGATAAACTACATGACATGGGGATATAGAGAAACTACATGACATGGGGATATAGAGAAACTACATGACATGGGGATATAGATAAACTACATGACATGGGGATATAAGAGAAACTACATGACATGGGGATATAGATAAACTACATGACATGGGGATATAGATAAACTACATGACATGGGGATATAGAGAAACTACATGACATGGGGATATAGATAAACTACATGACATGGGGATATAGATAAACTACATGACATGGGATATAGATAAACTACATGACATGGGGATATAGAGAAACTACATGACATGGGGATATAGATAAACTACATGACATGGGGATATAGAGAAACTACATGACATGGGGATATAGAGAAACTACATGACATGGGGATATAGAGAAACTACATGACATGTGGATATAGATAAACTACATGACATGGGGATATAGATAAACTACATGACATGGGGATATAGAGAAACTACATGACATGTGGATATAGAGAAACTACATGACATGGGGATATAGATAAACTACATGACATGGGGATATAGAGAAACTACATGACATGGGGATATAGATAAACTACATGACATGGGGATATAGAGAAACTACATGACATGGGGATATAGAGAAACTACATGACATGGGGATATAGAGAAACTACATGACATGGGGATATAGAGAAACTACATGACATGTGGACATAGAGAAACTACATGACATGTGGATATAGATAAACTACATGGCATGGGGATATAGATAAACTACATGACATGGGGATATAGAGAAACTACATGACATGGGGATATAGAGAAACTACATGACATGGGGATATAGAGAAACTACATGACATGGGGATATAGAGAAACTACATGACATGTGGATATAGAGAAACTACATGACATGGGGATATAGATAAACTACATGACATGGGGATATAGAGAAACTACATGACATGGGGATATAGATAAACTACATGACATGGGGATATAGAGAAACTACATGACATGGGAATATAGAGAAACTACATGACATGGGGATATAGAGAAACTACATGACATGGGGATATAGAGAAACTACATGACATGTGGACATAGAGAAACTACATGACATGTGGAAATAGAGAAACTACATGACATGTGGATATAGAGAAACTACATGACATGGGGATATAGAGAAACTACATGGCATGGGGATATATAGAAACTACATGACATGTGGATATAGAGAAACTACATGACATGTGGGACATAGAGAAACTACATGACATGTGGATATAGAGAAACTACATGACATGTGGACATAGAGAAACTACATGACATGTGGATATAGAGAAACTACATGACATGTGGATATAGAGAAACTACATGACATGTGGATATAGAGAAACTACATGACATGTGGAAATAGAGAAACTACATGACATGTGGATATAGAGAAACTACATGACATGGGGACATAGAGAAACTACATGACATGTGAAATAGAGAAACTACATGACATGTGGAAATAGAGAAACTACATGGACATGGGGACATAGAGAAACTACATGACATGTGGATATAGAGAAACTACATGACATGGGGACATAGAGAAACTACATGACATGGGGACATAGAGAAACTACATGACATGGGGATATAGAGAAACTACAAGACATGTGGATATAGAGAAACTACATGACATGGGGATATAGAGAAACTACATGACATGGGGACATAGAGAAACTACATGACATGGGGACATAGAGAAACTACATGACATGGGGATATAGAGAAACTACATGACATGGGGACATAGAGAAACTACATGACATGGGGACATAGAGACACTACATGACATGGGGATATAGAGAAACTACATGACATGGTGATATAGAGAAACTACATGACATGGGGACATAGAGAAACTACATGACATGGGGATATAGAGAAACTACAAGACATGTGGATATAGAGAAACTACATGACATGGGGATATAGAGAAACTACATGACATGGGGGACATAGAGAAACTACATGACATGGGGATATAGAGAAACTACAAGACATGTGGACATAGAGAAACTACATGACATGGGGATATAGAGAAACTACATGACATGTGGATATAGAGAAACTACATGACATGGGGATATAGAGAAACTACATGGCATGGGGACATAGAGAAACTACATGACATGTGGAAATAATAAACTACATGGCATGGGGATATAGAGAAACTACATGACATGGGGATATAGAGAAACTACATGACATGGGGACATAGAGAAACTACATGACATGGGGATATAGAAACTACATGGCATGTGGATATAGAGAAACTACATGGCATGTGGATATAGAGAAACTACATGGCATGGGGATATAGAGAAACTACATGACATGGGGACATAGAGAAACTACATGACATGGGGATATAGAGAAACTACATGACATGTGGATATAGAGAAACTACATGACATGTGGATATAGAGAAACTACATGGCATGGGGATATAGAGAAACTACTACATGGCATGGGATATAGAGAAACTACATGACATGGGGGACATAGAGAAACTACATGACATGGGGATATAGAGAAACTACATGACATGTGGATATAGAGAAACTACATGACATGGGGATATAGAGGAAACTACATGGCATGTGGATATAGAGAAACTACATGGCATGTGGATATAGAGAAACTACATGACATGTGGATATAGAGAAACTACATGACATGGGGATATAGAGAAACTACATGACATGTGGATATAGAGAAACTACATGACATGGGGATATAGAGAAACTACATGGCATGTGGATAGAGAAACTACATGACATGGGGATATAGAGAAACTACATGACATGGGGATATAGAGAAACTACATGACATGTGGATATAGAGAAACTACATGACATGGGGATATAGAGAAACTACATGACATGTGGATATAGAGAAACTACATGACATGTGGATATAGAGAAACTACATGACATGTGGATATAGAGAAACTACATGACATGTGGATATAGAGAAACTACATGACATGTGGACATAGAGAAACTACATGACATGGGGATATAGAGAAACTACATGACATGTGGTAATAGAGAAACTACATGACATGGGGATATAGAGAAACTACATGACATGTGGGATATAGAGAAACTACATGACATGTGGTAATAGAGAAACTACATGACATGGGGATATAGAGAAACTACATGACATGTGGATATAGAGAAACTACATGACATGTGGATATAGAGAAACTACATGACATGTGGATATAGAGAAACTACATGACATGTGGACATAGAGAAACTACATGACATGGGGATATAGAGAAACTACATGACATGTGGTAATAGAGAAACTACATGACATGTGGATATAGAGAAACTACATGACATGTGGTAATAGAGAAACTACATGACATGGGGGATATAGAGAAACTACATGACATGTGGGATATAGAGAAACTACATGACATGTGGACATAGAGAAACTACATGACATGGGGATATAGAGTAACTATATCCCCATGTCATGTAGTTTCTCTATGTCCACATGTCATGTAGTTTCTCTATATCCACATGTCATGTAGTTTCTCTATATCCCCATGTCATGTAGTTTCTCTATTACCACATGTCATGTAGTTTCTCTATATCCACATGTCATGTAGTTTCTCTATTACCACATGTCATGTAGTTTCTCTATATCCCCATGTCATGTAGTTTCTCTATGTCCACATGTCATGTAGTTTCTCTATATCCACATGTCATGTAGTTTCTCTATATCCACATGTCATGTAGTTTCTCTATATCCACATGTCATGTAGTTTCTCTATATCCCCATGTCATGTAGTTTCTCTATTACCACATGTCATGTAGTTTCTCTATATCCACATGTCATGTAGTTTCTCTATATCCCCATGTCATGTAGTTTCTCTATTACCACATGTCATGTAGTTTCTCTATATCCCCATGTCATGTAGTTTCTCTATGTCCACATGTCATGTAGTTTCTCTATATCCACATGTCATGTAGTTTCTCTATATCCACATGTCATGTAGTTTCTCTATATCCACATGTCATGTAGTTTCTCTTATATCCACATGTCATGTAGTTTCTCTATATCCCCATGTCATGTAGTTTCTCTATATCCACATGTCATGTAGTTTCTCTATATCCCCATGTCATGTAGTTTCTCTATATCCCCATGTCATGTAGTTTCTCTATATCCACATGCCATGTAGTTTCTCTATATCCCCATGTCATGTAGTTTCTCTATATCCACATGTCATGTAGTTTCTCTATATCCCCATGTCATGTAGTTTCTCTATATCCACATGTCATGTAGTTTCTCTATATCCACATGCCATGTAGTTTCTCTATATCCACATGCCATGTAGTTTCTCTATATCCCCATGTCATGTAGTTTCTCTATATCCACATGTCATGTAGTTTCTCTATATCCCCATGTCATGTAGTTTCTCTATGTCCCCATGTCATGTAGTTTCTCTATATCCCCATGCCATGTAGTTTCTCTATATCCCCATGCCATGTAGTTTCTCTATATCCACATGTCATGTAGTTTCTCTATATCCACATGTCATGTAGTTTCTCTATATCCCCATGTCATGTAGTTTCTCTATGTCCCCATGTCATGTAGTTTCTCTATATCCCCATGCCATGTAGTTTCTCTATATCCACATGCCATGTAGTTTTCTCTATATCCACATGCCATGTAGTTTCTCTATATCCCCATGTCATGTAGTTTCTCTATGTCCCCATGTCATGTAGTTTCTCTATATCCCCATGTCATGTAGTTTCTCTATATCCCCATGCCATGTAGTTTATCTATTTCCACATGTCATGTAGTTTCTCTATGTCCCCATGCCATGTAGTTTCTCTATATCCCCATGTCATGTAGTTTCTCTATATCCACATGTCATGTAGTTTCTCTATATCCCCATGTCATGTAGTTTCTCTATGTCCACATGTCTTGTAGTTTCTCTATATCCCAATGTCATGTAGTTTCTCTATGTCCCCATGTCATGTAGTTTCTCTATATCCCCATGTCATGTAGTTTCTCTATATCCACATGTCTTGTAGTTTCTCTATATCCCCATGTCATGTAGTTTCTCTATGTCCCCATGTCATGTAGTTTCTCTATATCACCATGTCATGTAGTTTCTCTATATCCCCATGTCATGTAGTTTCTCTATGTCCCCATGTCATGTAGTTTCTCTATGTCCCCATGTCATGTAGTTTCTCTATATCCCCATGTCATGTAGTTTCTCTATGTCCCCATGTCATGTAGTTTCTCTATGTCCCCATGTCATGTAGTTTCTCTATATCCCCATGTCATGTAGTTTCTCTATATCCACATGTCTTGTAGTTTCTCTATATCCCCATGTCATGTAGTTTCTCTATGTCCCCATGTCATGTAGTTTCTCTATGTCCCCCATGTCATGTAGTTTCTCTATATCCACATGTCATGTAGTTTCTCTATGTCCCCATGTCATGTAGTTTCTCTATTTCCACATGTCATGTAGTTTCTCTATTTCCACATGTCATGTAGTTTCTCTATGTCCCCATGTCATGTAGTTTCTCTATATCCACATGTCATGTAGTTTCTCTAATTTCCACATGTCATGTAGTTTCTCTATATCCACATGTCATGTAGTTTCTCTATATCCACATGTCATGTAGTTTCTCTATATCCACATGTCATGTAGTTTCTCTATGTCCACATGTCATGTAGTTTCTCTATATCCACATGTCATGTAGTTTCTCTATGTCCACATGTCATGTAGTTTCTCTATATCCACATGTCATGTAGTTTCTATATATCCCCATGCCATGTAGTTTCTCTATATCCCCATGTCATGTAGTTTCTCTATATCCACATGTCATGTAGTTTCTCTATTTCCACATGTCATGTAGTTTCTCTATGTCCACATGTCATGTAGTTTCTCTATATCCCCATGTCATGTAGTTTCTCTATATCCCCATGTCATGTAGTTTCTCTATATTCCCATGTCATGTAGTTTCTCTATATCCCCATGTCATGTAGTTTATCTATATCCCCATGTCATGTAGTTTCTCTATATCCCCATGTCATGTAGTTTATCTATATCCCCATGTCATGTAGTTTCTCTATATCCACATGTCATGTAGTTTCTCTATATCCCCATGTCATGTAGTTTCTCTATATCCCCATGTCATGTAGTTTCTCTATATCCCCATGTCATGTAGTTTCTCTATATCCCCATGTCATGTAGTTTATCTATATCCCCATGCCATGTAGTTTATCTATATCCACATGTCATGTAGTTTCTCTATGTCCACATGTCATGTAGTTTCTCTATATCCCCATGTCATGTAGTTTCTCTATATCCCCATGTCATGTAGTTTCTCTATATCCCCATGTCATGTAGTTTCTCTATATCCCCATGTCATGTAGTTTATCTATATCCCCATGTCATGTAGTTTCTCTATATCCCCATGTCATGTAGTTTATCTATATCCCCATGTCATGTAGTTTCTCTATATCCACATGTCATGTAGTTTCTCTATATCCCCATGTCATGTAGTTTATCTATATCCCCATGTCATGTAGTTTATCTATATCCACATGTCATGTAGTTTCTCTATATCCCCATGTCATGTAGTTTCTCTATATCCCCATGTCATGTAGTTTCTCTATATCCCCATGTCATGTAGTTTATCTATATCCCCATGTCATGTAGTTTCTCTATATCCCCATGTCATGTAGTTTATCTATATCCCCATGTCATGTAGTTTATCTATATCCCCATGTCATGTAGTTTATCTATATCCCCATGTCATGTAGTTTCTCTATATCCCCATGTCATGTAGTTTATCTATATCCCCATGTCATGTAGTTTATCTATATCCCCATGTCATGTAGTTTCTCTATATCCCCATGTCATGTAGTTTATCTATATCCCCATGTCATGTAGTTTCTCTATATCCCCATGTCATGTAGTTTCTCTATATCCCCATGTCATGTAGTTTATCTATATCCCCATGTCAGGTAGTTTCTCTATATCCCCATGTCATGTAGTTTCTCTATATCCCCATGTCATGTAGTTTCTCTATATCCACATGTCATGTAGTTTCTCTATATCCCCATGTCATGTAGTTTCTCTATGTCCCCATGTCATGTAGTTTCTCTATATCCCCATGTCATGTAGTTTCTCTATGTCCCCATGTCATGTAGTTTCTCTATGTCCCCATGTCATGTAGTTTCTCTATTTCCCCATGTCATGTAGTTTCTCTATGTCCCCATGTCATGTAGTTTCTCTATATCCACATGTCATGTAGTTTCTCTATATCCACATGTCATGTAGTTTCTCTATGTCCCCATGTCATGTAGTTTCTCTATATCCACATGTCATGTAGTTTCTCTATATCCACATGTCATGTAGTTTCTCTATGTCCCCATGTCATGTAGTTTCTCTATATCCACATGTCATGTAGTTTCTCTATATCCACATGTCATGTAGTTTCTCTATGTCCACATGCCATGTAGTTTCTCTATGTCCCCATGTCATGTAGTTTCTCTATATCCCCATGTCATGTAGTTTCTCTATTTCCACATGTCATGTAGTTTCTCTATATCCCCATGTCATGTAGTTTCTCTATATCCCCATGTCATGTAGTTTCTCTATATCCCCATGTCATGTAGTTTCTCTATATCCACATGTCATGTAGTTTCTCTATTACCCCATGTCATGTAGTTTCTCTATATCCCCATGTCATGTAGTTTCTCTATATCCCCATGTCATGTAGTTTCTCTATATCCACATGCCATGTAGTTTCTCTATATCCCCATGTCATGTAGTTTCTCTATATCCCCATGTCATGTAGTTTCTCTATATCCACATGTCATGTAGTTTATCTATATCCCCATGTCATGTAGTTTCTCTATATCCCCATGTCATGTAGTTTCTCTATATCCACATGTCATGTAGTTTATATATGTCCCCATGTCATGTAGTTTCTCTATATCCCCATGTCATGTAGTTTCTCTATATCCCCATGTCATGTAGTTTCTCTATATCCACATGCCATGTAGTTTCTCTATATCCCCATGTCATGTAGTTTCTCTATATCCCCATGTCATGTAGTTTCTCTATATCCCCATGTCATGTAGTTTCTCTATATCCCCATGTCATGTAGTTTATCTATATCCCCATGTCATGTAGTTTCTCTATATCCCCATGTCATGTAGTTTCTCTATATCCCCATGTCATGTAGTTTATCTATATCCCCATGTCATGTAGTTTCTCTATATCCCCATGTCATGTAGTTTCTCTATATCCCCATGTCATGTAGTTTCTCTATATCCACATGTCATGTAGTTTATATATGTCCCCATGTCATGTAGTTTCTCTATATCCCCATGTCATGTAGTTTCTCTATATCCACATGCCATGTAGTTTCTCTATGTCCCCATGTCATGTAGTTTCTCTATATCCCCATGTCATGTAGTTTCTCTATATCCCCATGTCATGTAGTTTCTCTATATCCCCATGTCATGTAGTTTCTCTATATCCCCATGTCATGTAGTTTCTCTATATCCACATGTCATGTAGTTTCTCTATGTCCCCATGTCATGTAGTTTCTCTATGTCCCCATGTCAT
Source organism: Siphonodentalium dalli (assembly GCA_032622095.1). Classification (NCBI taxonomy): domain Eukaryota; kingdom Metazoa; phylum Mollusca; class Scaphopoda; order Gadilida; family Siphonodentaliidae; genus Siphonodentalium; species Siphonodentalium dalli. The sequence goes on along the minus strand of CP136068.1, from coordinate 34,945,636 downwards.
GTAGTTTCTCTATTTCCCCATGTCATGTAGTTTCTCTATGTCCCCATGTCATGTAGTTTCTCTATGTCCCCATGTCATGTAGTTTCTCTATTTCCCCATGTCATGTAGTTTCTCTATGTCCCCATGTCATGTAGTTTCTCTATATCCCCATGTCATGTAGTTTCTCTATATCCCCATGTCATGTAGTTTCTCTATGTCCCCATGTCATGTAGTTTCTCTATGTCCACATGTCATGTAGTTTCTCTATATCCACATGCCATGTAGTTTCTCTATGTCCCCATGTCATGTAGTTTCTCTATGTCCCCATGTCATGTAGTTTCTCTATTTCCCCATGTCATGTAGTTTCTCTATGTCCCCATGTCATGTAGTTTCTCTATATCCACATGTCATGTAGTTTCTCTATATCCCCATGTCATGTAGTTTCTCTATGTCCCCATGTCATGTAGTTTCTCTATATCCACATGTCATGTAGTTTCTCTATATCCCCATGTCATGTAGTTTCTCTATATCCACATGCCATGTAGTTTCTCTATGTCCCCATGTCATGTAGTTTCTCTATGTCCCCATGTCATGTAGTTTCTCTATATCCACATGTCATGTAGTTTCTCTATATCCCCGTGTCATGTAGTTTCTCTATTACCACATGTCATGTAGTTTCTCTATATCCCCGTGTCATGTAGTTTCTCTATTACCACATGTCATGTAGTTTCTCTATATCCCCATGTCATGTAGTTTCTCTATATCCCCATGTCATGTAGTTTCTCTATATCCCCGTGTCATGTAGTTTCTCTATTACCACATGTCATGTAGTTTCTCTATATCCCCATGTCATGTAGTTTCTCTATGTCCCCATGTCATGTAGTTTCTCTATATCCACATGCCATGTAGTTTCTCTATATCCCCATGTCATGTAGTTTCTCTATGTCCACATGTCATGTAGTTTCTCTATATCCCCATGTCATGTAGTTTCTCTATATCCACATGCCATGTAGTTTCTCTATATCCACATGCCATGTAGTTTCTCTATATCCACATGCCATGTAGTTTATCTATGTCCCCATGTCATGTAGTTTCTCTATATCCCCATGTCATGTAGTTTCTCTATGTCCACATGTCATGTAGTTTCTCTATATCCCCATGTCATGTAGTTTCTCTATATCCACATGCCATGTAGTTTCTCTATATCCACATGTCATGTAGTTTCTCTATATCCACATGCCATGTAGTTTATCTATGTCCCCATGTCATGTAGTTTCTCTATATCCCCATGTCATGTAGTTTCTCTATATCCACATGCCATGTAGTTTCTCTATATCCACATGCCATGTAGTTTCTCTATATCCCCATGCCATGTAGTTTCTCTATATCCCCATGTCATGTAGTTTCTCTATATCCACATGTCATGTAGTTTCTCTATGTCCACATGCCATGTAGTTTCTCTATATCCCCATGTCATGTAGTTTCTCTATATCCCCATGTCATGTAGTTTCTCTATGTCCACATGCCATGTAGTTTCTCTATATCCCCATGCCATGTAGTTTCTCTATATCCACATGTCATGTAGTTTCTCTATGTCCCCATGTCATGTAGTTTCTCTATTTCCCCATGTCATGTAGTTTCTCTATTTCCCCATGTCATGTAGTTTCTCTATGTCCACATGTCATGTAGTTTCTCTATATCCCCATGTCATGTAGTTTCTCTATGTCCACATGTCATGTAGTTTCTCTATATCCACATGTCATGTAGTTTCTCTATATCCCCATGTCATGTAGTTTCTCTATATCCCCATGTCATGTAGTTTCTCTATGTCCACATGTCATGTAGTTTCTCTATATCCCCATGTCATGTAGTTTCTCTATGTCCACATGTCATGTAGTTTCTCTATATCCACATGTCATGTAGTTTCTCTATATCCCCATGTCATGTAGTTTCTCTATATCCCTATGTCATGTAGTTTCTCTATATCCCCATGTCATGTAGTTTCTCTATGTCCACATGTCATGTAGTTTCTCTATATCCCCATGCCATGTAGTTTCTCTATATCCCCATGTCATGTAGTTTCTCTATGTCCACATGTCATGTAGTTTCTCTATATCCCCATGTCATGTAGTTTCTCTATGTCCACATGTCATGTAGTTTCTCTATATCCACATGTCATGTAGTTTCTCTATATCCCCATGTCATGTAGTTTCTCTATGTCCACATGTCATGTAGTTTCTCTATATCCCCATGTCATGTAGTTTCTCTATGTCCACATGTCATGTAGTTTCTCTATATCCACATGTCATGTAGTTTCTCTATATCCCCATGTCATGTAGTTTCTCTATATCCCCATGTCATGTAGTTTCTCTATATCCACATGTCATGTAGTTTCTCTATATCCCCGTGTCATGTAGTTTCTCTATTACCACATGTCATGTAGTTTCTCTATATCCCCGTGTCATGTAGTTTCTCTATTACCACATGTCATGTAGTTTCTCTATATCCCCATGTCATGTAGTTTCTCTATATCCCCATGTCATGTAGTTTCTCTATATCCCCGTGTCATGTAGTTTCTCTATTACCACATGTCATGTAGTTTCTCTATATCCCCATGTCATGTAGTTTCTCTATGTCCCCATGTCATGTAGTTTCTCTATATCCACATGCCATGTAGTTTCTCTATATCCCCATGTCATGTAGTTTCTCTATGTCCACATGTCATGTAGTTTCTCTATATCCCCATGTCATGTAGTTTCTCTATATCCACATGCCATGTAGTTTCTCTATATCCACATGCCATGTAGTTTCTCTATATCCACATGCCATGTAGTTTCTCTATTTCCACATGTCATGTAGTTTCTCTATGTCCCCATGTCATGTAGTTTCTCTATGTCCACATGTCATGTAGTTTCTCTATATCCCCATGTCATGTAGTTTCTCTATATCCACATGCCATGTAGTTTCTCTATATCCACATGTCATGTAGTTTCTCTATATCCACATGCCATGTAGTTTATCTATGTCCCCATGTCATGTAGTTTCTCTATATCCCCATGTCATGTAGTTTCTCTATATCCACATGCCATGTAGTTTCTCTATATCCACATGCCATGTAGTTTCTCTATATCCCCATGCCATGTAGTTTCTCTATATCCCCATGTCATGTAGTTTCTCTATATCCACATGTCATGTAGTTTCTCTATGTCCACATGCCATGTAGTTTCTCTATATCCCCATGTCATGTAGTTTCTCTATATCCCCATGTCATGTAGTTTCTCTATGTCCACATGCCATGTAGTTTCTCTATATCCCCATGCCATGTAGTTTCTCTATATCCACATGTCATGTAGTTTCTCTATGTCCCCATGTCATGTAGTTTCTCTATTTCCCCATGTCATGTAGTTTCTCTATTTCCCCATGTCATGTAGTTTCTCTATATCCCCATGTCATGTAGTTTCTCTATGTCCACATGTCATGTAGTTTCTCTATATCCCCATGCCATGTAGTTTCTCTATATCCCCATGTCATGTAGTTTCTCTATGTCCACATGTCATGTAGTTTCTCTATATCCCCATGTCATGTAGTTTCTCTATGTCCACATGTCATGTAGTTTCTCTATATCCACATGTCATGTAGTTTCTCTATATCCCCATGTCATGTAGTTTCTCTATATCCCCATGTCATGTAGTTTCTCTATGTCCACATGTCATGTAGTTTCTCTATATCCCCATGTCATGTAGTTTCTCTATGTCCACATGCCATGTAGTTTCTCTATATCCACATGTCATGTAGTTTCTCTATATCCACATGTCATGTAGTTTCTCTATATCCCCATGTCATGTAGTTTCTCTATGTCCCCATGTCATGTAGTTTCTCTATATCCCCATGTCATGTAGTTTCTCTATGTCCACATGTCATGTAGTTTCTCTATATCCCCATGTCATGTAGTTTCTCTATGTCCCCATGTCATGTAGTTTCTCTATATCCCCATGTCATGTAGTTTCTCTATATCCCCATGTCATGTAGTTTCTCTATGTCCACATGTCATGTAGTTTCTCTATATCCCCATGTCATGTAGTTTCTCTATATCCCCATGTCATGTAGTTTCTCTATATCCCCATGCCATGTAGTTTCTCTATGTCCCCATGCCATGTAGTTTCTCTATATCCCCATGTCATGTAGTTTCTCTATATCCCCATGTCATGTAGTTTCTCTATATCCCCATGCCATGTAGTTTCTCTATGTCCCCATGCCATGTAGTTTCTCTATGTCCCCATGTCATGTAGTTTCTATATGTCCCTATGTCATGTAGTTTCTCTATATCCCCATGCCATGTAGTTTCTCTATATCCCCATGTCATGTAGTTTCTCTATATCCCGTGTCATGTAGTTTCTCTATATCCCCATGCCATGTAGTTTCTCTATATCCCCATGTCATGTAGTTTCTCTATATCCACATGTCATGTAGTTTCTCTATATCCCCATGCCATGTAGTTTCTCTATGTCCCCATGTCATGTAGTTTCTCTATATCCACATGTCATGTAGTTTCTCTATATCCACATGTCATGTAGTTTCTCTATATCCACATGTCATGTAGTTTCTCTATATCCACATGTCATGTAGTTTCTCTATATCCACATGTCATGTAGTTTCTCTATATCCACATGTCATGTAGTTTCTCTATATCCACATGTCATGTAGTTTCTCTATATCCCCATGTCATGTAGTTTCTCTATGTCCCCATGTCATGTAGTTTCTCTATATCCACATGTCATGTAGTTTCTCTATATCCACATGTCATGTAGTTTCTCTATATCCACATGTCATGTAGTTTCTCTATATCCACATGTCATGTAGTTTCTCTATGTCCCCATGTCATGTAGTTTCTCTATATCCACATGTCATGTAGTTTCTCTATATCCACATGTCATGTAGTTTCTCTATGTCCCCATGTCATGTAGTTTCTCTGTATCCACATGTCATGTAGTTTCTCTATGTCCCCATGTCATGTAGTTTCTCTATATCCCCATGTCATGTAGTTTCTCTATATCCACATGTCATGTAGTTTATCTATGTCCCCATGTCATGTAGTTTCTCTATATCCACATGTCATGTAGTTTCTCTATTTCCACATGTCATGTAGTTTCTCTATGTCCCCATGTCATGTAGTTTCTCTATGTCCCCATGTCATGTAGTTTCTCTATGTCCCCATGTCATGTAGTTTCTCTATTTCCACATGTCATGTAGTTTCTCTATATCCCCATGTCATGTAGTTTATCTATATCCACATGTCATGTAGTTTCTCTATATCCCCATGTCATGTAGTTTCTCTATATCCACATGTCATGTAGTTTCTCTATATCCACATGTCATGTAGTTTCTCTATATCCACATGTCATGTAGTTTATCTATGTCCCCATGTCATGTAGTTTCTCTATATCCACATGTCATGTAGTTTCTCTATATCCACATGCCATGTAGTTTCTCTATATCCACATGCCATGTAGTTTCTCTATGTCCCCATGTCATGTAGTTTCTCTATGTCCCCATGCCATGTAGTTTCTCTATATCCACATGTCATGTAGTTTCTCTATATCCACATGCCATGTAGTTTCTCTATATCCCCATGTCATGTAGTTTCTCTATGTCCACATGCCATGTAGTTTCTCTATATCCCCATGTCATGTAGTTTCTCTATATCCACATGTCATGTAGTTTATCTATGTCCCCATGTCATGTAGTTTCTCTATATCCACATGTCATGTAGTTTCTCTATATCCCCATGTCATGTAGTTTCTCTATATCCCCATGTCATGTAGTTTCTCTATATCCCCATGTCATGTAGTTTCTCTATATCCACATGTCATGTAGTTTATCTATATCCCCATGTCATGTAGTTTCTCTATGTCCACATGCCATGTAGTTTCTCTATGTCCCCATGTCATGTAGTTTCTCTATATCCACATGTCATGTAGTTTCTCTATGTCCCCATGTCATGTAGTTTCTCTATGTCCCCATGTCATGTAGTTTCTCTATATCCACATGTCATGTAGTTTCTCTATATCCCCATGCCATGTAGTTTCTCTATATCCACATGTCATGTAGTTTCTATATATCCCCATGTCATGTAGTTTCTCTATATCCACATGTCATGTAGTTTCTCTATATCCCCATGTCATGTAGTTTCTCTATATCCCCATGTCATGTAGTTTCTATATATCCACATGCCATGTAGTTTCTCTATATCCCCATGTCATGTAGTTTCTCTATATCCCCATGTCATGTAGTTTCTATATATCCACATGCCATGTAGTTTCTCTATATCCACATGTCATGTAGTTTCTCTATATCCACATGTCATGTAGTTTCTCTATATCCCCATGTCATGTAGTTTCTCTATATCCACATGTCATGTAGTTTCTCTATGTCCACATGTCATGTAGTTTCTCTATATCCCCATGTCATGTAGTTTCTCTATGTCCACATGTCATGTAGTTTCTCTATGTCCACATGCCATGTAGTTTCTCTATGTCCCCATGCCATGTAGTTTCTCTATATCCCCATGTCATGTAGTTTCTCTATATCCCCATGTCATGTAGTTTCTCTATATCCACATGTCATGTAGTTTCTCTATATCCACATGCCATGTAGTTTCTCTATATCCCCATGTCATGTAGTTTCTCTATGTCCCCATGTCATGTAGTTTCTCTATATCCCCATGTCATGTAGTTTCTCTATATCCCCATGTCATGTAGTTTCTCTATGTCCCCATGTCATGTAGTTTCTCTATGTCCCCATGTCATGTAGTTTCTCTATATCCCCATGTCATGTAGTTTCTCTATATCCCCATGTCATGTAGTTTCTCTATGTCCACATGCCATGTAGTTTCTCTATGTCCCCATGCCATGTAGTTTCTCTATATCCCCATGTCATGTAGTTTCTCTATGTCCACATGCCATGTAGTTTCTCTATATCCACATGTCATGTAGTTTCTCTATATCCACATGTCATGTAGTTTCTCTATATCCCCATGTCATGTAGTTTCTCTATATCCACATGTCATGTAGTTTCTCTATGTCCCCATGTCATGTAGTTTCTCTATATCCCCATGTCATGTAGTTTCTCTATGTCCACATGCCATGTAGTTTCTCTATGTCCCCATGCCATGTAGTTTCTCTATATCCCCATGTCATGTAGTTTCTCTATGTCCCCATGTCATGTAGTTTCTCTATATCCCCATGTCATGTAGTTTCTCTATGTCCACATGCCATGTAGTTTCTCTATATCCACATGTCATGTAGTTTCTCTATATCCCCATGCCATGTAGTTTCTCTATATCCCCATGTCATGTAGTTTCTCTATGTCCCCATGTCATGTAGTTTCTCTATATCCCCATGTCATGTAGTTTCTCTATGTCCACATGCCATGTAGTTTCTCTATATCCACATGTCATGTAGTTTCTCTATGTCCCCATGCCATGTAGTTTCTCTATATCCCCATGTCATGTAGTTTCTCTATATCCCCATGCCATGTAGTTTCTCTATATCCACATGTCATGTAGTTTCTCTATATCCCCATGTCATGTAGTTTCTCTATATCCACATGTCATGTAGTTTCTCTATATCCCCATGTCATGTAGTTTCTCTATATCCACATGTCATGTAGTTTCTCTATATCCCCATGTCATGTAGTTTATCTATATCCACATGTCATGTAGTTTCTCTATATCCACATGTCATGTAGTTTCTCTATGTCCACATGCCATGTAGTTTCTCTATTTCCACATGTCATGTAGTTTCTCTATATCCCCATGTCATGTAGTTTCTCTATATCCACATGTCATGTAGTTTCTCTATATCCCCATGTCATGTAGTTTCTCTATATCCACATGTCATGTAGTTTCTCTATGTCCACATGTCATGTAGTTTCTCTATATCCCCATGTCATGTAGTTTCTCTATATCCACATGTCATGTAGTTTCTCTATGTCCACATGCCATGTAGTTTCTCTATATCCACATGTCATGTAGTTTCTCTATATCCCCATGTCATGTAGTTTCTCTATATCCCCATGTCATGTAGTTTCTCTATATCCACATGTCATGTAGTTTCTCTATATCCACATGTCATGTAGTTTCTCTATATCCACATGTCATGTAGTTTCTCTATATCCCCATGTCATGTAGTTTCTCTATGTCCACATGTCATGTAGTTTCTCTATTTCCCCATGTCATGTAGTTTCTCTATATCCCCATGTCATGTAGTTTCTCTATATCCACATGTCATGTAGTTTCTCTATATCCACATGTCATGTAGTTTCTCTATATCCCCATGTCATGTAGTTTCTCTATGTCCTCATGCCATGTAGTTTCTCTATATCCCCATGTCATGTAGTTTCTCTATATCCACATGTCATGTAGTTTCTCTATATCCACATGTCATGTAGTTTCTCTATATCCACATGTCATGTAGTTTCTCTATATCCCCATGTCATGTAGTTTCTCTATATCCACATGTCATGTAGTTTCTCTATATCCCCATGTCATGTAGTTTCTCTATATCCCCATGTCATGTAGTTTCTCTATATCCCCATGTCATGTAGTTTCTCTATATCCCCATGTCATGTAGTTTCTCTATATCCACATGTCATGTAGTTTCTCTATATCCACATGTCATGTAGTTTCTCTATGTCCACATGTCATGTAGTTTCTCTATTTCCCCATGTCATGTAGTTTCTCTATATCCCCATGTCATGTAGTTTCTCTATATCCACATGTCATGTAGTTTCTCTATATCCCCATGTCATGTAGTTTCTCTATATCCACATGTCATGTAGTTTCTCTATTTCCACATGTCATGTAGTTTCTCTATATCCACATGTCATGTAGTTTCTCTATATCCACATGTCATGTAGTTTCTCTATATCCACATGTCATGTAGTTTCTCTATATCCACATGTCATGTAGTTTCTCTATATCCACATGTCATGTAGTTTCTCTATATCCACATGTCATGTAGTTTCTCTATGTCCCCATGTCATGTAGTTTCTCTATTACCACATGTCATGTAGTTTCTCTATATCCCCATGTCATGTAGTTTCTCTATTTCCACATGCCATGTAGTTTCTCTATTTCCCCATGTCATGTAGTTTCTCTATATCCCCATGTCATGTAGTTTCTCTATATCCACATGCCATGTAGTTTCTCTATATCCCCATGTCATGTAGTTTCTCTATGTCCACATGTCATGTAGTTTCTCTATATCCCCATGTCATGTAGTTTCTCTATTACCACATGTCATGTAGTTTCTCTATATCCCCATGTCATGTAGTTTCTCTATTTCCACATGTCATGTAGTTTCTCTATATCCACATGTCATGTAGTTTCTCTATATCCCCATGTCATGTAGTTTCTCTATATCCACATGTCATGTAGTTTCTCTATTTCCACATGTCATGTAGTTTCTCTATATCCACATGTCATGTAGTTTCTCTATATCCACATGTCATGTAGTTTCTCTATATCCACATGTCATGTAGTTTCTCTATATCCACATGTCATGTAGTTTCTCTATATCCACATGTCATGTAGTTTCTCTATATCCACATGTCATGTAGTTTCTCTATGTCCCCGTGTCATGTAGTTTCTCTATGTCCCCATGTCATGTAGTTTCTCTATGTCCCCATGTCTTGTAGTTTCTCTATGTCCCCATGTCATGTAGTTTCTCTATGTCCACATGTCATGTAGTTTCTCTATGTCCCCATGTCATGTAGTTTCTCTATATCCACATGTCATGTAGTTTCTCTATATCCCCATGTCATGTAGTTTCTCTATATCCACATGTCATGTAGTTTCTCTATATCCACATGTCATGTAGTTTCTCTATATCCACATGTCATGTAGTTTCTCTATATCCACATGCCATGTAGTTTCTCTATATCCACATGTCATGTAGTTTCTCTATATCCACATGTCATGTAGTTTCTCTATATCCCCATGTCATGTAGTTTCTCTATATCCACATGTCATGTAGTTTCTCTATGTCCCCATGTCTTGTAGTTTCTCTATGTCCCCATGTCATGTAGTTTCTCTATGTCCACATGTCATGTAGTTTCTCTATGTCCCCATGTCTTGTAGTTTCTCTATGTCCCCATGTCATGTAGTTTCTCTATGTCCACATGTCATGTAGTTTCTCTATGTCCCCATGTCTTGTAGTTTCTCTATGTCCCCATGTCATGTAGTTTCTCTATGTCCCCATGTCTTGTAGTTTCTCTATGTCCACATGCCATGTAGTTTCTCTATATCCACATGTCATGTATTTTCTCTATGTCCCCATGTCATGTAGTTTCTCTATATCCACATGCCATGTAGTTTCTCTATATCCACATGTCATGTAGTTTCTCTATATCCCCATGTCATGTAGTTTCTCTATGTCCCCATGTCATGTAGTTTCTATATATCCCCATGTCATGTAGTTTCTCTATGTCCCCATGTCATGTAGTTTCTCTATATCCCCATGTCATGTAGTTTCTCTATATCCACATGTCATGTAGTTTCTCTATATCCACATGTCATGTAGTTTCTCTATATCCACATGTCATGTAGTTTCTCTATATCCACATGTCATGTAGTTTCTCTATATCCCCATGTCATGTAGTTTCTCTATGTCCCCATGTCATGTAGTTTCTATATATCCCCATGTCATGTAGTTTCTCTATGTCCCCATGTCATGTAGTTTCTCTATATCCCCATGTCATGTAGTTTCTCTGTGTCCCCATGCCATGTAGTTTCTCTATGTCCCCATGTCATGTAGTTTCTCTATATCCACATTTCATGTAGTTTCTCTATATCCACATTTCATGTAGTTTCTCTATATCCCCATGTCATGTAGTTTCTCTATATCCCCATGTCATGTAGTTTCTCTATGTCCCCATGTCATGTAGTTTCTCTATATCCCCATGTCATGTAGTTTCTCTATATCCACATGTCATGTAGTTTCTCTATATCCACATGTCATGTAGTTTCTCTATATCCCCATGTCATGTAGTTTCTCTATATCCCCATGTCATGTAGTTTCTCTATGTCCCCATGTCATGTAGTTTCTCTATATCCACATGTCATGTAGTTTCTCTATATCCCCATGTCATGTAGTTTCTCTATATCCCCATGTCATGTAGTTTCTCTATGTCCCCATGTCATGTAGTTTCTCTATATCCACATGTCATGTAGTTTCTCTATATCCCCATGTCATGTAGTTTCTCTATATCCCCATGTCATGTAGTTTCTCTATGTCCCCATGTCATGTAGTTTCTCTATATCCACATGTCATGTAGTTTCTCTATATCCCCATGTCATGTAGTTTCTCTATATCCCCATGTCATGTAGTTTCTCTATATCCACATGTCATGTAGTTTCTCTATATACCCATGTCATGTAGTTTCTCTATATCCACATGTCATGTAGTTTCTCTATATCCCCATGTCATGTAGTTTCTCTATATCCCCATGTCATGTAGTTTCTCTATATCCACATGTCATGTAGTTTCTCTATGTCCCCATGTCATGTAGTTTCTCTATATCCCCATGTCATGTAGTTTCTCTATGTCCCCATGTCATGTAGTTTCTATATGTCCCCATGTCATGTAGTTTCTCTATATCCCCATGTCATGTAGTTTCTATATATCCCCATGTCATGTAGTTTCTCTATATCCCCATGTCATGTAGTTTCTCTATGTCCCCATGTCATGTAGTTTCTCTATGTCCCCATGTCATGTAGTTTCTCTATGTCCCCATGCCATGTAGTTTCTCTATATCCACATGTCATGTAGTTTCTCTATGTCCCCATGCCATGTAGTTTCTCTATGTCCCCATGTCATGTAGTTTCTCTATTTCCCCATGTCATGTAGTTTCTCTATGTCCCCATGCCATGTAGTTTCTCTATATCCACATGTCATGTAGTTTCTCTATGTCCCCATGCCATGTAGTTTCTCTATATCCACATGTCATGTAGTTTCTCTATTTCCCCATGTCATGTAGTTTCTCTATATCCACATGTCATGTAGTTTCTCTATATCCACATGCCATGTAGTTTCTCTATATCCCCATGCCATGTAGTTTCTCTATATCCACATGTCATGTAGTTTCTCTATTTCACCATGTCATGTAGTTTCTCTATGTCCCCATGTCATGTAGTTTCTCTATTTCCCCATGCCATGTAGTTTCTCTATGTCCCCATGCCATGTAGTTTCTCTATGTCCCCATGTCATGTAGTTTCTCTATATCCCCATGTCATGTAGTTTCTCTATATCCACATGCCATGTAGTTTCTCTATATCCCCATGTCATGTAGTTTCTCTATATCCACATGTCATGTAGTTTCTCTATGTCCCCATGCCATGTAGTTTCTCTATGTCCCCATGTCATGTAGTTTCTCTATTTACCCATGTCATGTAGTTTCTCTATGTCCCCATGTCATGTAGTTTCTCTATGTCCCCATGCCATGTAGTTTCTCTATATCCACATGTCATGTAGTTTCTCTATGTCCCCATGCCATGTAGTTTCTCTATATCCACATGTCATGTAGTTTCTCTATTTCCCCATGTCATGTAGTTTCTCTATGTCCCCATGTCATGTAGTTTCTCTATGTCCCCATGTCATGTAGTTTCTCTATATCCACATGTCATGTAGTTTCTCTATGTCCCCATGTCATGTAGTTTCTCTATGTCCCCATGTCATGTAGTTTCTCTATGTCCCCATGTCATGTAGTTTCTCTATGTCCCCATGTCATGTAGTTTCTCTATGTCCCCATGTCATGTAGTTTCTCTATATCCACATGTCATGTAGTTTCTCTATGTCCCCATGTCATGTAGTTTCTCTATATCCACATGTCATGTAGTTTCTCTATGTCCCCATGTCATGTAGTTTCTCTATGTCCCCATGCCATGTAGTTTCACTATGTCCCCATGCCATGTAGTTTCTCTATGTCCCCATGCCATGTAGTTTCTCTATTTCCACATGTCATGTAGTTTCTCTATTTCCACATGTCATGTAGTTTCTCTATGTCCCCATGTCATGTAGTTTCTCTATGTCCCCATGTCATGTAGTTTCTCTATTTACCCATGTCATGTAGTTTCTCTATTTCCACATGTCATGTAGTTTCTCTATGTCCACATGTCATGTAGTTTCTCTATATCCACATGTCATGTAGTTTCTCTATATCCACATGTCATGTAGTTTCTCTATGTCCCCATGTCATGTAGTTTCTCTATGTCCCCATGTCATGTAGTTTCTCTATATCCCCATGTCATGTAGTTTCTCTATGTCCACATGTCATGTAGTTTCTCTATATCCACATGTCATGTAGTTTCTCTATATCCACATGTCATGTAGTTTCTCTATATCCCCATGTCATGTAGTTTCTCTATTTCCACATGCCATGTAGTTTCTCTATATCCCCATGTCATGTAGTTTCTCTATTTCCACATGTCATGTAGTTTCTCTATTTCCACATGTCATGTAGTTTCTCTATTTCCACATGTCATGTAGTTTCTCTATTTCCACATGTCATGTAGTTTCTCTATTTCCACATGTCATGTAGTTTCTCTATTTCCACATGTCATGTAGTTTCTCTATTTCCACATGTCATGTAGTTTCTCTATATCCCCATGTCATGTAGTTTCTCTATTTCCACATGCCATGTAGTTTCTCTATATCCCCATGTCATGTAGTTTCTCTATTTCCACATGCCATGTAGTTTCTCTATATCCCCATGTCATGTAGTTTCTCTATTTCCACATGTCATGTAGTTTCTCTATTTCCACATGTCATGTAGTTTATCTATGTCCACATGTCATGTAGTTTCTCTATGTCCCCATGCCATGTAGTTTCTCTATTCCCCCATGTCATGTAGTTTCTCTATATCCCCATGTCATGTAGTTTCTCTATTTCCACATGCCATGTAGTTTCTCTATATCCCCATGTCATGTAGTTTCTCTATTTCCACATGTCATGTAGTTTCTCTATTTCCACATGTCATGTAGTTTCTCTATTTCCACATGTCATGTAGTTTCTCTATTTCCACATGTCATGTAGTTTCTCTATTTCCACATGTCATGTAGTTTCTCTATTTCCACATGTCATGTAGTTTCTCTATTTCCACATGTCATGTAGTTTCTCTATATCCCCATGTCATGTAGTTTCTCTATTTCCACATGCCATGTAGTTTCTCTATATCCCCATGTCATGTAGTTTCTCTATTTCCACATGCCATGTAGTTTCTCTATATCCCCATGTCATGTAGTTTCTCTATTTCCACATGTCATGTAGTTTCTCTATTTCCACATGTCATGTAGTTTATCTATGTCCACATGTCATGTAGTTTCTCTATGTCCCCATGCCATGTAGTTTCTCTATTCCCCCATGTCATGTAGTTTATCTATATCCACATGTCATGTAGTTTCTCTATATCCCCATGCCATGTAGTTTCTCTATGTCCCCATGTCATGTAGTTTCTCTATATCCACATGTCATGTAGTTTATCTATATCCACATGTCATGTAGTTTATCTATATCCACATGTCATGTAGTTTCTCTATTTCCACATGCCATGTAGTTTCTCTATATCCACATGTCATGTAGTTTCTCTATATCCCCATGCCATGTAGTTTCTCTATATCCCCATGTCATGTAGTTTCTCTATTTCCCCATGTCATGTAGTTTCTCTATATCCACATGTCATGTAGTTTCTCTATGTCCCCATGTCATGTAGTTTCTCTATGTCCCCATGCCATGTAGTTTCTCTATATCCCCATGTCATGTAGTTTCTCTATATCCACATGTCATGTAGTTTCTCTATATCCACATGTCATGTAGTTTCTCTATATCCCCATGCCATGTAGTTTCTCTATTTCCCCATGTCATGTAGTTTCTCTATATCCACATGTCATGTAGTTTCTCTATATCCACATGTCATGTAGTTTCTCTATTTCCCCATGTCATGTAGTTTCTCTATATCCACATGTCATGTAGTTTCTCTATATCCACATGTCATGTAGTTTCTCTATATCCCCATGCCATGTAGTTTCTCTATATCCCCATGTCATGTAGTTTCTCTATATCCCCATGCCATGTAGTTTCTCTATATCCCCATGTCATGTAGTTTCTCTATATCCACATGTCATGTAGTTTCTCTATATCCCCATGTCATGTAGTTTCTCTATGTCCCCATGTCATGTAGTTTCTCTATGTCCCCATGTCATGTAGTTTCTCTATATCCACATGTCATGTAGTTTCTCTATATCCACATGTCATGTAGTTTCTCTATATCCACATGTCATGTAGTTTCTCTATTTCCCCATGCCATGTAGTTTCTCTATGTCCCCATGTCATGTAGTTTCTCTATGTCCCCATGTCATGTAGTTTCTCTATATCCCCATGTCATGTAGTTTCTCTATATCCCCATGTCATGTAGTTTCTCTATATCCCCATGTCATGTAGTTTCTCTATGTCCCCATGCCATGTAGTTTCTCTATATCCACATGTCATGTAGTTTCTCTATATCCACATGTCATGTAGTTTCTCTATATCCCCATGTCATGTAGTTTCTCTATGTCCCCATGTCATGTAGTTTCTCTATATCCCCATGCCATGTAGTTTCTCTATATCCACATGTCATGTAGTTTCTCTATGTCCCCATGTCATGTAGTTTCTCTATATCCCCATGCCATGTAGTTTCTCTATATCCACATGTCATGTAGTTTCTCTATATCCACATGTCATGTAGTTTCTCTATATCCCCATGCCATGTAGTTTCTCTATATCCACATGTCATGTAGTTTCTCTATGTCCCCATGTCATGTAGTTTCTCTATATCCCTATGTCATGTAGTTTCTCTATATCCACATGTCATGTAGTTTCTCTATGTCCCCATGTCATGTAGTTTCTCTATATCCCCATGTCATGTAGTTTCTCTATATCCCCATGTCATGTAGTTTATCTATGTCCCCATGTCATGTAGTTTCTCTATGTCCCCATGTCATGTAGTTTCTCTATGTCCACATGTCATGTAGTTTCTCTATGTCCCCATGCCATGTAGTTTCTCTATGTCCCCATGTCATGTAGTTTCTCTATATCCCCATGTCATGTAGTTTCTCTATGTCCACATGCCATGTAGTTTCTCTATATCCACATGTCATGTAGTTTCTCTATGTCCCCATGTCATGTAGTTTCTCTATATCCACATGTCATGTAGTTTCTCTATATCCCCATGTCATGTAGTTTCTCTATATCCCCATGTCATGTAGTTTCTCTATATCCCCATGCCATGTAGTTTCTCTATATCCCCATGTCATGTAGTTTCTCTATATCCACATGTCATGTAGTTTCTCTATATCCCCATGTCATGTAGTTTCTCTATGTCCCCATGTCATGTAGTTTCTCTATATCCCCATGTCATGTAGTTTCTCTATATCCCCATGCCATGTAGTTTCTCTATGTCCCCATGTCATGTAGTTTCTCTATATCCCCATGTCATGTAGTTTCTCTATATCCACATGCCATGTAGTTTCTCTATATCCACATGTCATGTAGTTTCTCTATATCCACATGTCATGTAGTTTCTCTATATCCCCATGTCATGTAGTTTCTCTATATCCCCATGCCATGTAGTTTCTCTATATCCCCATGCCATGTAGTTTCTCTATGTCCCCATGTCATGTAGTTTCTCTATATCCCCATGTCATGTAGTTTCTCTATGTCCACATGTCATGTAGTTTCTCTATGTCCCCATGTCATGTAGTTTCTCTATATCCCCATGTCATGTAGTTTCTCTATGTCCCCATGTCATGTAGTTTCTCTATATCCACATGTCATGTAGTTTCTCTATATCCCCATGCCATGTAGTTTCTCTATATCCCCATGTCATGTAGTTTCTCTATATCCACATGTCATGTAGTTTCTCTATGTCCCTATGTCATGTAGTTTCTCTATATCCCCATGTCATGTAGTTTCTCTATATCCCCATGTCATGTAGTTTCTCTATATCCACATGTCATGTAGTTTCTCTATGTCCCTATGTCATGTAGTTTCTCTATATCCCCATGTCATGTAGTTTCTCTATATCCACATGTCATGTAGTTTCTCTATATCCCCATGTCATGTAGTTTCTCTATGTCCCCATGCCATGTAGTTTCTCTATGTCCCCATGCCATGTAGTTTCTCTATGTCCCCATGCCATGTAGTTTCTATATATCCACATGTCATGTAGTTTCTCTATGTCCCCATGCCATGTAGTTTCTCTATATCCACATGTCATGTAGTTTATCTATTTCCACATGCCATGTAGTTTCTCTATATCCACATGTCATGTAGTTTCTCTATATCCACATGCCATGTAGTTTCTCTATATCCCCATGCCATGTAGTTTCTCTATATCCCCATGTCATGTAGTTTCTCTATATCCACATGTCATGTAGTTTCTCTATTTACCCATGTCATGTAGTTTCTCTATATCCCCATGTCATGTAGTTTCTCTATGTCCCCATGTCATGTAGTTTCTCTATATCCCCATGTCATGTAGTTTCTCTATATCCCCATGTCATGTAGTTTCTCTATGTCCCCATGTCATGTAGTTTCTCTATGTCACCATGTCATGTAGTTTCTCTATTTCCCCATGTCTTGTAGTTTCTCTATATCCCCATGTCATGTAGTTTCTCTATATCCCCATGTCATGTAGTTTCTCTATATCCCCATGTCATGTAGTTTCTCTATGTCCCCATGTCATGTAGTTTCTCTATGTCACCATGTCATGTAGTTTCTCTATATCCCCATGTCATGTAGTTTCTCTATATCCACATGTCATGTAGTTTCTCTATATCCACATGTCATGTAGTTTCTCTATATCCACATGTCATGTAGTTTCTCTATGTCCCCATGTCATGTAGTTTCTCTATATCCCCATGTCATGTAGTTTCTCTATGTCCCCATGTCATGTAGTTTCTCTATGTCCCCATGTCATGTAGTTTCTCTATGTCCCCATGTCATGTAGTTTCTCTATATCCACATGTCATGTAGTTTATCTATATCCCCATGTCATGTAGTTTCTCTATATCCCCATGTCATGTAGTTTCTCTATTTCCCCATGCCATGTAGTTTCTCTATGTCCCCATGTCATGTAGTTTCTCTATATCCCCATGTCATGTAGTTTCTCTATATCCACATGTCATGTAGTTTCTCTATATCCACATGTCATGTAGTTTCTCTATGTCCACATGTCATGTAGTTTCTCTATATCCACATGTCATGTAGTTTCTCTATGTCCCCATGTCATGTAGTTTCTCTATATCCCCATGTCATGTAGTTTCTCTATATCCCCATGTCATGTAGTTTCTCTATATCCCCATGTCATGTAGTTTCTCTATATCCACATGTCATGTAGTTTCTCTATGTCCCCATGTCATGTAGTTTCTCTATGTCCCCATGTCATGTAGTTTCTCTATATCCCCATGTCATGTAGTTTCTCTATGTCCACATGTCATGTAGTTTCTCTATATCCACATGTCATGTAGTTTCTCTATATCCACATGTCATGTAGTTTCTCTATATCCCCATGCCATGTAGTTTCTCTATGTCCCCATGTCATGTAGTTTCTCTATATCCACATGTCATGTAGTTTCTCTATATCCCCATGTCATGTAGTTTCTCTATATCCACATGTCATGTAGTTTCTCTATATCCCCATGTCATGTAGTTTCTCTATATCCACATGTCATGTAGTTTCTCTATATCCACATGTCATGTAGTTTCTCTATATCCACATGTCATGTAGTTTCTCTATATCCCCATGTCATGTAGTTTCTCTATATCCACATGTCATGTAGTTTCTCTATGTCCCCATGTCATGTAGTTTCTCTATATCCCCATGTCATGTAGTTTCTCTATATCCCCATGTCATGTAGTTTCTCTATATCCCCATGTCATGTAGTTTCTCTATTTCCCCATGTCATGTAGTTTCTCTATATCCCCATGTCATGTAGTTTCTCTATGTCCCCATGTCATGTAGTTTCTCTATGTCCACATGTCATGTAGTTTCTCTATATCCCCATGTCATGTAGTTTCTCTATGTCCACATGTCATGTAGTTTCTCTATATCCACATGTCATGTAGTTTCTCTATATCCACATGTCATGTAGTTTCTCTATGTCCACATGTCATGTAGTTTCTCTATGTCCCCATGCCATGTAGTTTCTCTATGTCCCCATGCCATGTAGTTTCTCTATGTCCACATGTCATGTAGTTTCTCTATGTCCCCATGCCATGTAGTTTCTCTATGTCCCCATGCCATGTAGTTTCTCTATGTCCCCATGTCATGTAGTTTCTCTATATCCACATGTCATGTAGTTTCTCTATATCCACATGTCATGTAGTTTCTCTATATCCCCATGTCATGTAGTTTCTCTATGTCCCCATGTCATGTAGTTTCTCTATATCCACATGTCATGTAGTTTCTCTATATCCCCATGTCATGTAGTTTCTCTATATCCACATGTCATGTAGTTTCTCTATATCCACATGTCATGTAGTTTCTCTATATCCACATGTCATGTAGTTTCTCTATATCCCCATGTCATGTAGTTTCTCTATATCCACATGTCATGTAGTTTCTCTATATCCACATGTCATGTAGTTTCTCTATATCCACATGTCATGTAGTTTCTCTATATCCACATGTCATGTAGTTTCTCTATATCCACATGTCATGTAGTTTCTCTATATCCACATGTCATGTAGTTTCTCTATATCCACATGTCATGTAGTTTCTCTATATCCACATGTCATGTAGTTTCTCTATATCCACATGTCATGTAGTTTCTCTATATCCCCATGTCATGTAGTTTCTCTATATCCCCATGTCATGTAGTTTCTCTATGTCCCCATGTCATGTAGTTTCTCTATATCCCCATGTCATGTAGTTTCTCTATATCCACATGTCATGTAGTTTCTATATGTCCCCATGCCATGTAGTTTCTCTATATCCCCATGTCATGTAGTTTCTCTATGTCCCCATGTCATGTAGTTTCTCTATATCCACATGTCATGTAGTTTCTCTATGTCCCCATGTCATGTAGTTTCTCTATATCCCCATGTCATGTAGTTTCTCTATGTCCCCATGTCATGTAGTTTCTCTATATCCCCATGTCATGTAGTTTCTCTATGTCCACATGCCATGTAGTTTCTCTATATCCACATGTCATGTAGTTTCTCTATATCCCCATGCCATGTAGTTTCTCTATATCCACATGTCATGTAGTTTCTCTATATCCCCATGTCATGTAGTTTCTCTATGTCCACATGCCATGTAGTTTCTCTATATCCACATGTCATGTAGTTTCTCTATATCCCCATGTCATGTAGTTTCTCTATATCCCCATGTCATGTAGTTTCTCTATGTCCACATGCCATGTAGTTTCTCTATATCCACATGTCATGTAGTTTCTCTATATCCACATGTCATGTAGTTTCTCTATATCCCCATGTCATGTAGTTTCTCTATGTCCACATGCCATGTAGTTTCTCTATATCCCCATGTCATGTAGTTTCTCTATATCCACATGCCATGTAGTTTCTCTATGTCCCCATGTCATGTAGTTTCTCTATGTCCACATGCCATGTAGTTTCTCTATATCCCCATGTCATGTAGTTTCTCTATATCCACATGCCATGTAGTTTCTCTATATCCCCATGTCATGTAGTTTCTCTATGTCCACATGTCATGTAGTTTCTCTATGTCCACATGTCATGTAGTTTCTCTATATCCACATGTCATGTAGTTTCTCTATATCCACATGTCATGTAGTTTCTCTATGTCCACATGTCATGTAGTTTCTCTATATCCACATGTCATGTAGTTTCTCTATGTCCACATGTCATGTAGTTTCTCTATGTCCACATGTCATGTAGTTTCTCTATATCCACATGTCATGTAGTTTCTCTATATCCACATGTCATGTAGTTTCTCTATGTCCACATGCCATGTAGTTTCTCTATATCCCCATGTCATGTAGTTTCTCTATGTCCACATGTCATGTAGTTTCTCTATATCCACATGTCATGTAGTTTCTCTATATCCACATGTCATGTAGTTTCTCTATATCCACATGTCATGTAGTTTCTCTATGTCCCCATGTCATGTAGTTTCTCTATATCCACATGTCATGTAGTTTCTCTATATCCCCATGCCATGTAGTTTCTCTATATCCACATGTCATGTAGTTTCTCTATATCCCCATGTCATGTAGTTTCTCTATATCCACATGTCATGTAGTTTCTCTATATCCACATGCCATGTAGTTTCTCTATATCCCCATGTCATGTAGTTTCTCTATGTCCCCATGCCATGTAGTTTCTCTATATCCCCATGTCATGTAGTTTCTCTATATCCCCATGTCATGTAGTTTCTCTATGTCCCCATGTCATGTAGTTTCTCTATGTCCCCATGTCATGTAGTTTCTCTATATCCACATGTCATGTAGTTTCTCTATGTCCCCATGTCATGAAGTTTCTCTATATCCACATGTCATGTAGTTTCTCTATATCCACATGTCATGTAGTTTCTCTATGTCCCCATGTCATGTAGTTTCTCTATATCCCCATGTCATGTAGTTTCTCTATATCCCCATGCCATGTAGTTTCTCTATATCCCCATGTCATGTAGTTTCTCTATGTCCACATGTCATGTAGTTTCTCTATGTCCACATGTCATGTAGTTTCTCTATGTCCCCATGTCATGTAGTTTCTCTATGTCCACATGTCATGTAGTTTCTCTATATCCCCATGTCATGTAGTTTCTCTATGTCCACATGTCATGTAGTTTCTCTATGTCCACATGTCATGTAGTTTCTCTATGTCCCCATGTCATGTAGTTTCTCTATGTCCACATGTCATGTAGTTTCTCTATATCCCCATGTCATGTAGTTTCTCTATATCCACATGTCATGTAGTTTCTCTATGTCCCCATGTCATGTAGTTTCTCTATATCCACATGTCATGTAGTTTCTCTATATCCACATGTCATGTAGTTTCTCTATATCCACATGTCATGTAGTTTCTCTATGTCCCCATGTCATGTAGTTTCTCTATATCCACATGTCATGTAGTTTCTCTATATCCACATGTCATGTAGTTTCTCTATATCCACATGTCATGTAGTTTCTCTATGTCCCCATGTCATGTAGTTTCTCTATATCCACATGTCATGTAGTTTCTCTATATCCACATGTCATGTAGTTTCTCTATATCCACATGTCATGTAGTTTCTCTATGTCCCCATGTCATGTAGTTTCTCTATATCCACATGTCATGTAGTTTCTCTATGTCCCTATGCCATGTAGTTTCTCTATATCCCCATGCCATGTAGTTTCTCTATATCCACATGTCATGTAGTTTCTCTATATCCACATGTCATGTAGTTTCTCTATATCCACATGTCATGTAGTTTCTCTATGTCCCCATGTCATGTAGTTTCTCTATATCCACATGTCATGTAGTTTCTCTATGTCCCCATGTCATGTAGTTTCTCTATGTCCACATGTCATGTAGTTTCTCTATGTCCACATGTCATGTAGTTTCTCTATATCCACATGTCATGTAGTTTCTCTATATCCCCATGTCATGTAGTTTCTCTATATCCCCATGTCATGTAGTTTCTCTATATCCACATGTCATGTAGTTTCTCTATATCCACATGCCATGTAGTTTCTCTATATCCACATGTCATGTAGTTTCTCTATATCCACATGCCATGTAGTTTCTCTATATCCACATGTCATGTAGTTTCTCTATATCCCCATGTCATGTAGTTTCTCTATATCCCCATGTCATGTAGTTTCTCTATATCCACATGCCATGTAGTTTCTCTATATCCACATGTCATGTAGTTTCTCTATATCCCCATGTCATGTAGTTTCTCTATATCCACATGTCATGTAGTTTCTCTATGTCCCCATGTCATGTAGTTTCTCTATATCCACATGTCATGTAGTTTCTCTATATCCACATGTCATGTAGTTTCTCTATGTCCCCATGCCATGTAGTTTCTCTATGTCCCCATGTCATGTAGTTTCTCTATGTCCACATGTCATGTAGTTTCTCTATATCCACATGTCATGTAGTTTCTCTATGTCCCCATGTCATGTAGTTTCTCTATGTCCACATGTCATGTAGTTTCTCTATATCCCCATGTCATGTAGTTTCTCTATTTCCACATGTCATGTAGTTTCTCTATATCCCCATGTCATGTAGTTTCTCTATATCCCCATGCCATGTAGTTTCTCTATGTCCCCATGTCATGTAGTTTCTCTATATCCACATGTCATGTAGTTTCTCTATATCCCCATGCCATGTAGTTTCTCTATATCCACATGCCATGTAGTTTCTCTATGTCCCCATGTCATGTAGTTTCTCTATATCCACATGTCATGTAGTTTCTCTATGTCCCCATGTCATGTAGTTTCTCTATATCCACATGTCATGTAGTTTCTCTATATCCCCATGTCATGTAGTTTCTCTATGTCCACATGTCATGTAGTTTCTCTATGTCCACATGTCATGTAGTTTCTCTATATCCCCATGTCATGTAGTTTCTCTATATCCCCATGCCATGTAGTTTCTCTATGTCCCCATGTCATGTAGTTTCTCTATATCCCCATGCCATGTAGTTTCTCTATGTCCCCATGTCATGTAGTTTCTCTATATCCCCATGTCATGTAGTTTCTCTATATCCCCATGTCATGTAGTTTCTCTATGTCCCCATGTCATGTAGTTTCTCTATGTCCCCATGTCATGTAGTTTCTCTATATCCACATGCCATGTAGTTTCTCTATGTCCCCATGCCATGTAGTTTCTCTATGTCCCCATGTCATGTAGTTTCTCTATATCCACATGTCATGTAGTTTCTCTATGTCCCCATGTCATGTAGTTTCTCTATATCCCCATGTCATGTAGTTTCTCTATATCCACATGTCATGTAGTTTCTCTATTTCCACATGTCATGTAGTTTCTCTATTTCCACATGTCATGTAGTTTCTCTATATCCCCATGCCATGTAGTTTCTCTATGTCCCCATGTCATGTAGTTTCTCTATTTCCACATGTCATGTAGTTTCTCTATATCCCCATGCCATGTAGTTTCTCTATGTCCCCATGTCATGTAGTTTCTCTATTTCCCCATGTCATGTAGTTTCTCTATTTCCCCATGTCATGTAGTTTCTCTATATCCACATGTCATGTAGTTTCTCTATTTCCCCATGTCATGTAGTTTCTCTATATCCACATGTCATGTAGTTTCTCTATGTCCCCATGTCATGTAGTTTCTCTATATCCCCATGTCATGTAGTTTCTCTATATCCACATGTCATGTAGTTTCTCTATATCCACATGCCATGTAGTTTCTCTATATCCCCATGCCATGTAGTTTCTCTATGTCCCCATGTCATGTAGTTTCTCTATATCCACATGTCATGTAGTTTCTCTATGTCCCCATGCCATGTAGTTTCTCTATGTCCACATGTCATGTAGTTTCTCTATATCCCCATGTCATGTAGTTTCTCTATATCCCCATGTCATGTAGTTTCTCTATATCCACATGTCATGTAGTTTCTCTATTTCCCCATGTCATGTAGTTTATCTATGTCCCCATGTCATGTAGTTTCTCTATATCCACATGTCATGTAGTTTCTCTATATCCCCATGTCATGTAGTTTCTCTATATCCCCATGTCATGTAGTTTCTCTATATCCACATGTCATGTAGTTTCTCTATTTCCCCATGTCATGTAGTTTCTCTATATCCCCATGTCATGTAGTTTCTCTATGTCCCCATGTCATGTAGTTTCTCTATGTCCCCATGCCATGTAGTTTCTCTATGTCCACATGTCATGTAGTTTCTCTATATCCACATGTCATGTAGTTTCTCTATGTCCCCATGTCATGTAGTTTCTCTATATCCACATGTCATGTAGTTTCTCTATATCCCCATGCCATGTAGTTTCTCTATTTCCCCATGTCATGTAGTTTCTCTATGTCACCATGCCATGTAGTTTCTCTATATCCACATGTCATGTAGTTTCTCTATATCCACATGTCATGTAGTTTCTCTATTTCCCCATGCCATGTAGTTTCTCTATTTCCCCATGTCATGTAGTTTCTCTATGTCACCATGTCATGTAGTTTCTCTATATCCCCATGCCATGTAGTTTCTCTATTTCCCCATGTCATGTAGTTTCTCTATGTCCCCATGTCATGTAGTTTCTCTATATCCCCATGTCATGTAGTTTCTCTATTACCACATGTCATGTAGTTTCTCTATATCCCCATGTCATGTAGTTTCTCTATATCCCCATGTCATGTAGTTTCTCTATATCCCCATGTCATGTAGTTTATCTATATCCACATGTCATGTAGTTTCTCTATGTCCCCATGTCATGTAGTTTCTCTATATCCCCATGTCATGTAGTTTCTCTATGTCCCCATGTCATGTAGTTTCTCTATATCCCCATGTCATGTAGTTTCTCTATATCCCCATGTCATGTAGTTTCTCTATATCCACATGTCATGTAGTTTCTCTATATCCACATGTCATGTAGTTTCTCTATATCCCCATGTCATGTAGTTTCTCTATATCCACATGTCATGTAGTTTCTCTATATCCACATGTCATGTAGTTTCTCTATATCCCCATGTCATGTAGTTTCTCTATATCCACATGTCATGTAGTTTCTCTATATCCCCATGTCATGTAGTTTCTCTATATCCACATGTCATGTAGTTTCTCTATATCCACATGTCATGTAGTTTCTCTATATCCACATGTCATGTAGTTTCTCTATTTCCACATGTCATGTAGTTTCTCTATATCCCCATGTCATGTAGTTTCTCTATATCCACATGTCATGTAGTTTCTCTATGTCCACATGTCATGTAGTTTCTCTATGTCCCCATGTCATGTAGTTTCTCTATTTCCCCATGTCATGTAGTTTCTCTATTTCCACATGTCATGTAGTTTCTCTATGTCCCCATGTCATGTAGTTTCTCTATGTCCACATGTCATGTAGTTTCTCTATGTCCCCATGTCATGTAGTTTCTCTATGTCCCCATGTCATGTAGTTTCTCTATTTCCACATGTCATGTAGTTTCTCTATGTCCCCATGTCATGTAGTTTCTCTATTTCCACATGTCATGTAGTTTCTCTATGTCCCCATGTCATGTAGTTTCTCTATATCCACATGTCATGTAGTTTCTCTATGTCCACATGTCATGTAGTTTCTCTATGTCCCCATGCCATGTAGTTTCTCTATATCCACATGTCATGTAGTTTCTCTATGTCCCCATGCCATGTAGTTTCTCTATATCCACATGTCATGTAGTTTCTCTATATCCACATGTCATGTAGTTTCTCTATTTCCCCATGTCATGTAGTTTCTCTATGTCCCCATGTCATGTAGTTTCTCTATATCCACATGTCATGTAGTTTCTCTATATCCACATGTCATGTAGTTTCTCTATATCCACATGTCATGTAGTTTCTCTATATCCCCATGTCATGTAGTTTCTATATGTCCCCATGTCATGTAGTTTCTCTATATCCACATGTCATGTAGTTTCTCTATATCCCCATGTCATGTAGTTTCTATATGTCCCCATGCCATGTAGTTTCTCTATATCCACATGCCATGTAGTTTCTCTATATCCACATGTCATGTAGTTTCTCTATTTCCCCATGTCATGTAGTTTCTCTATGTCCCCATGTCATGTAGTTTCTCTATATCCACATGTCATGTAGTTTCTCTATATCCACATGTCATGTAGTTTCTCTATATCCACATGTCATGTAGTTTCTCTATATCCCCATGTCATGTAGTTTCTATATGTCCCCATGTCATGTAGTTTCTATATATCCCCATGTCATGTAGTTTCTCTATATCCCCATGTCATGTAGTTTCTATATGTCCCCATGTCATGTAGTTTCTCTATATCCCCATGCCATGTAGTTTCTCTATATCCACATGTCATGTAGTTTCTATATGTCCCCATGTCATGTAGTTTCTATATATCCCCATGTCATGTAGTTTCTCTATATCCACATGTCATGTAGTTTCTCTATATCCACATGCCATGTAGTTTCTCTATATCCACATGTCATGTAGTTTCTATATGTCCCCATGTCATGTAGTTTCTATATATCCACATGCCATGTAGTTTCTCTATATCCCCATGTCATGTAGTTTCTCTATATCCACATGTCATGTAGTTTCTATATGTCCCCATGTCATGTAGTTTCTCTATATCCCCATGCCATGTAGTTTCTCTATATCCCCATGCCATGTAGTTTCTCTATATCCCCATGCCATGTAGTTTCTCTATGTCCACATGTCATGTAGTTTCTCTATATCCCCATGTCATGTAGTTTCTCTATATCCCCATGCCATGTAGTTTCTCTATGTCCACATGTCATGTAGTTTCTCTATATCCCCATGTCATGTAGTTTCTCTATGTCCCCATGTCATGTAGTTTCTCTATATCCCCATGCCATGTAGTTTCTCTATATCCCCATGCCATGTAGTTTCTCTATTTCCCCATGTCATGTAGTTTCTCTATATCCCCATGCCATGTAGTTTCTCTATTTCCCCATGTCATGTAGTTTCTCTATATCCACATGTCATGTAGTTTCTCTATATCCCCATGTCATGTAGTTTCTCTATATCCCCATGCCATGTAGTTTCTCTATGTCCCCATGTCATGTAGTTTCTCTATGTCCCCATGTCATGTAGTTTCTCTATATCCCCATGCCATGTAGTTTCTCTATGTCCCCATGTCATGTAGTTTCTGTATGTCCCCATGCCATGTAGTTTCTCTATATCCCCATGTCATGTAGTTTCTCTATTTCCCCATGTCATGTAGTTTCTCTATATCCACATGTCATGTAGTTTCTCTATGTCCCCATGTCATGTAGTTTCTCTATATCCACATGTCATGTAGTTTCTCTATATCCACATGTCATGTAGTTTCTCTATTTCCCCATGTCATGTAGTTTCTCTATATCCCCATGTCATGTAGTTTCTCTATATCCCCATGTCATGTAGTTTCTCTATATCCCCATGTCATGTAGTTTCTCTATGTCCCCATGTCATGTAGTTTCTCTATATCCCCATGTCATGTAGTTTCTCTATATCCCCATGTCATGTAGTTTCTCTATATCCCCATGTCATGTAGTTTCTCTATATCCCCATGTCATGTAGTTTCTCTATGTCCCCATGTCATGTAGTTTCTCTATATCCACATGTCATGTAGTTTCTCTATATCCCCATGTCATGTAGTTTCTCTATATCCACATGTCATGTAGTTTCTCTATATCCACATGTCATGTAGTTTCTCTATATCCACATGTCATGTAGTTTCTCTATGTCCCCATGCCATGTAGTTTCTCTATATCCCCATGTCATGTAGTTTCTCTATATCCACATGTCATGTAGTTTCTCTATATCCACATGTCATGTAGTTTCTCTATTTCCACATGTCATGTAGTTTCTCTATATCCCCATGTCATGTAGTTTCTCTATATCCACATGTCATGTAGTTTCTCTATGTCCACATGTCATGTAGTTTCTCTATGTCCCCATGTCATGTAGTTTCTCTATTTCCCCATGTCATGTAGTTTCTCTATTTCCACATGTCATGTAGTTTCTCTATGTCCCCATGTCATGTAGTTTCTCTATGTCCACATGTCATGTAGTTTCTCTATGTCCCCATGTCATGTAGTTTCTCTATGTCCCCATGTCATGTAGTTTCTCTATTTCCACATGTCATGTAGTTTCTCTATGTCCCCATGTCATGTAGTTTCTCTATTTCCACATGTCATGTAGTTTCTCTATGTCCCCATGTCATGTAGTTTCTCTATATCCACATGTCATGTAGTTTCTCTATGTCCACATGTCATGTAGTTTCTCTATGTCCCCATGCCATGTAGTTTCTCTATATCCACATGTCATGTAGTTTCTCTATGTCCCCATGCCATGTAGTTTCTCTATATCCACATGTCATGTAGTTTCTCTATATCCACATGTCATGTAGTTTCTCTATTTCCCCATGTCATGTAGTTTCTCTATGTCCCCATGTCATGTAGTTTCTCTATATCCACATGTCATGTAGTTTCTCTATATCCACATGTCATGTAGTTTCTCTATATCCACATGTCATGTAGTTTCTCTATATCCCCATGTCATGTAGTTTCTATATGTCCCCATGTCATGTAGTTTCTCTATATCCACATGTCATGTAGTTTCTCTATATCCCCATGTCATGTAGTTTCTATATGTCCCCATGCCATGTAGTTTCTCTATATCCACATGCCATGTAGTTTCTCTATATCCACATGTCATGTAGTTTCTCTATTTCCCCATGTCATGTAGTTTCTCTATGTCCCCATGTCATGTAGTTTCTCTATATCCACATGTCATGTAGTTTCTCTATATCCACATGTCATGTAGTTTCTCTATATCCACATGCCATGTAGTTTCTCTATATCCACATGTCATGTAGTTTCTCTATGTCCACATGTCATGTAGTTTCTCTATATCCACATGTCATGTAGTTTCTCTATATCCCCATGTCATGTAGTTTCTATATGTCCCCATGTCATGTAGTTTCTATATATCCCCATGTCATGTAGTTTCTCTATATCCCCATGTCATGTAGTTTCTATATGTCCCCATGTCATGTAGTTTCTCTATATCCCCATGCCATGTAGTTTCTCTATATCCACATGTCATGTAGTTTCTATATGTCCACATGTCATGTAGTTTCTCTATATCCCCATGTCATGTAGTTTCTATATATCCCCATGTCATGTAGTTTCTATATATCCCCATGTCATGTAGTTTCTCTATATCCACATGTCATGTAGTTTCTCTATATCCACATGCCATGTAGTTTCTCTATATCCACATGTCATGTAGTTTCTATATGTCCCCATGTCATGTAGTTTCTATATATCCACATGCCATGTAGTTTCTCTATATCCCCATGCCATGTAGTTTCTCTATATCCACATGCCATGTAGTTTCTCTATGTCCCCATGTCATGTAGTTTCTCTATATCCCCATGTCATGTAGTTTCTCTATATCCCCATGTCATGTAGTTTCTCTATGTCCCCATGTCATGTAGTTTCTCTATGTCCACATGTCATGTAGTTTCTCTATATCCCCATGTCATGTAGTTTCTCTATTTCCCCATGTCATGTAGTTTCTCTATATCCCCATGTCATGTAGTTTCTCTATGTCCCCATGTCATGTAGTTTCTCTATTTCCCCATGTCATGTAGTTTCTCTATATCCCCATGTCATGTAGTTTCTCTATGTCCCCATGTCATGTAGTTTCTCTATATCCACATGTCATGTAGTTTCTCTATATCCACATGTCATGTAGTTTCTCTATGTCCCCATGTCATGTAGTTTCTCTATGTCCCCATGTCATGTAGTTTCTCTATATCCCCATGTCATGTAGTTTCTCTATATCCCCATGTCATGTAGTTTCTCTATATCCACATGTCATGTAGTTTCTCTATGTCCACATGTCATGTAGTTTCTCTATGTCCCCATGTCATGTAGTTTCTCTATATCCACATGCCATGTAGTTTCTCTATATCCACATGTCATGTAGTTTCTCTATATCCACATGTCATGTAGTTTCTCTATATCCCCATGTCATGTAGTTTCTCTATATCCCCATGTCATGTAGTTTCTCTATATCCCCATGTCATGTAGTTTCTCTATATCCCCATGTCATGTAGTTTCTCTATATCCACATGTCATGTAGTTTCTCTATATCCCCATGTCATGTAGTTTCTCTATATCCACATGTCATGTAGTTTCTCTATATCCCCATGTCATGTAGTTTCTCTATATCCCCATGTCATGTAGTTTCTCTATATCCACATGTCATGTAGTTTCTCTATATCCACATGTCATGTAGTTTCTCTATGTCCCCATGTCATGTAGTTTCTCTATTTCCACATGTCATGTAGTTTCTCTATATCCACATGTCATGTAGTTTCTCTCTATCCACATGTCATGTAGTTTCTCTATATCCACATGTCATGTAGTTTCTCTATTTCCCCATGTCATGTAGTTTCTCTATGTCCCCATGTCATGTAGTTTCTCTATGTCCCCATGTCATGTAGTTTCTCTATATCCCCATGTCATGTAGTTTCTATATATCCACATGTCATGTAGTTTCTCTATATCCCCATGCCATGTAGTTTCTCTATATCCACATGTCATGTAGTTTCTCTATATCCCCATGTCATGTAGTTTCTCTATATCCCCATGTCATGTAGTTTCTCTATATCCACATGTCATGTAGTTTCTCTATGTCCCCATGTCATGTAGTTTCTCTATATCCACATGCCATGTAGTTTCTCTATTTCCCCATGTCATGTAGTTTCTCTATTTCCACATGTCATGTAGTTTCTCTATATCCCCATGTCATGTAGTTTCTCTATATCCCCATGTCATGTAGTTTCTCTATATCCCCATGTCATGTAGTTTCTCTATATCCCCATGTCATGTAGTTTCTCTATATCCCCATGTCATGTAGTTTCTCTATGTCACCATGTCATGTAGTTTCTCTATATCCCCATGCCATGTAGTTTCTCTATGTCCCCATGTCATGTAGTTTCTCTATATCCCCATGTCATGTAGTTTCTCTATTTCCCCATGTCATGTAGTTTCTCTATATCCACATGTCATGTAGTTTCTCTATGTCCCCATGTCATGTAGTTTCTCTATATCCACATGTCATGTAGTTTCTCTATATCCACATGTCATGTAGTTTCTCTATGTCCCCATGTCATGTAGTTTCTCTATATCCCCATGCCATGTAGTTTCTCTATATCCACATGTCATGTAGTTTCTCTATATCCACATGTCATGTAGTTTCTCTATATCCCCATGTCATGTAGTTTCTCTATGTCCACATGTCATGTAGTTTCTCTATGTCCCCATGTCATGTAGTTTCTCTATTTCCCCATGCCATGTAGTTTCTATATATCCACATGTCATGTAGTTTCTCTATATCCCCATGCCATGTAGTTTCTCTATATCCCCATGCCATGTAGTTTCTCTATATCCACATGTCATGTAGTTTCTCTATGTCCCCATGTCATGTAGTTTCTCTATGTCCCCATGTCATGTAGTTTCTCTATGTCCCCATGTCATGTAGTTTCTCTATATCCACATGTCATGTAGTTTCTCTATGTCCCCATGTCATGTAGTTTCTCTATATCCCCATGTCATGTAGTTTCTCTATATCCACATGTCATGTAGTTTCTCTATATCCACATGTCATGTAGTTTCTCTATATCCACATGTCATGTAGTTTCTCTATATCCACATGTCATGTAGTTTCTCTATGTCCCCATGTCATGTAGTTTCTCTATATCCACATGTCATGTAGTTTCTCTATTTCCCCATGTCATGTAGTTTCTCTATATCCACATGTCATGTAGTTTCTCTATATCCCCATGTCATGTAGTTTCTCTATGTCCACATGTCATGTAGTTTCTCTATATCCACATGTCATGTAGTTTCTCTATATCCCCATGTCATGTAGTTTCTCTATATCCACATGTCATGTAGTTTCTCTATGTCCCCATGTCATGTAGTTTCTCTATATCCCCATGTCATGTAGTTTCTCTATATCCACATGTCATGTAGTTTCTCTATTTCCCCATGTCATGTAGTTTCTCTATATCCCCATGTCATGTAGTTTCTCTATATCCACATGTCATGTAGTTTCTCTATATCCACATGTCATGTAGTTTCTCTATATCCCCATGTCATGTAGTTTCTCTATGTCCCCATGTCATGTAGTTTCTCTATATCCCCATGTCATGTAGTTTCTCTATGTCCCCATGTCATGTAGTTTCTCTATGTCCCCATGTCATGTAGTTTCTCTATGTCCCCATGTCATGTAGTTTCTCTATATCCCCATGTCATGTAGTTTCTCTATGTCCCCATGTCATGTAGTTTCTCTATATCCCCATGCCATGTAGTTTCTCTATATCCACATGTCATGTAGTTTCTCTATATCCCCATGCCATGTAGTTTCTCTATATCCACATGTCATGTAGTTTCTCTATGTCCACATGTCATGTAGTTTCTCTATGTCCACATGCCATGTAGTTTCTCTATGTCCCCATGTCATGTAGTTTCTCTATATCCCCATGTCATGTAGTTTCTCTATATCCACATGTCATGTAGTTTCTCTATGTCCCCATGTCATGTAGTTTCTCTATATCCCCATGTCATGTAGTTTCTCTATATCCCCATGTCATGTAGTTTCTCTATGTCCCCATGTCATGTAGTTTCTCTATATCCCCATGCCATGTAGTTTCTCTATATCCACATGTCATGTAGTTTCTCTATATCCCCATGCCATGTAGTTTCTCTATATCCACATGTCATGTAGTTTCTCTATGTCCACATGTCATGTAGTTTCTCTATGTCCACATGCCATGTAGTTTCTCTATGTCCCCATGTCATG
This sequence comes from Siphonodentalium dalli, assembly GCA_032622095.1. NCBI lineage: Eukaryota > Metazoa > Mollusca > Scaphopoda > Gadilida > Siphonodentaliidae > Siphonodentalium > Siphonodentalium dalli. The sequence continues at coordinate 34,912,070 of CP136068.1, read as the reverse complement.
TAGTTTCTCTATATCCCCATGTCATGTAGTTTCTCTATATCCACATGTCATGTAGTTTCTCTATTTCCCCATGTCATGTAGTTTCTCTATGTCCACATGCCATGTAGTTTCTCTATGTCCCCATGTCATGTAGTTTCTCTATATCCCCATGTCATGTAGTTTCTCTATATCCCCATGTCATGTAGTTTCTCTATGTCCCCATGTCATGTAGTTTCTCTATGTCCACATGCCATGTAGTTTCTCTATGTCCCCATGTCATGTAGTTTCTCTATATCCCCATGTCATGTAGTTTCTCTATATCCACATGTCATGTAGTTTCTCTATGTCCCCATGTCATGTAGTTTCTCTATATCCCCATGTCATGTAGTTTCTCTATATCCCCATGTCATGTAGTTTCTCTATGTCCCCATGTCATGTAGTTTCTCTATATCCCCATGCCATGTAGTTTCTCTATATCCACATGTCATGTAGTTTCTCTATATCCCCATGCCATGTAGTTTCTCTATATCCACATGTCATGTAGTTTCTCTATGTCCACATGTCATGTAGTTTCTCTATGTCCACATGCCATGTAGTTTCTCTATGTCCCCATGTCATGTAGTTTCTCTATATCCCCATGTCATGTAGTTTCTCTATATCCACATGTCATGTAGTTTCTCTATTTCCCCATGTCATGTAGTTTCTCTATATCCCCATGTCATGTAGTTTCTCTATATCCACATGTCATGTAGTTTCTCTATATCCACATGTCATGTAGTTTCTCTATATCCCCATGTCATGTAGTTTCTCTATGTCCCCATGTCATGTAGTTTCTCTATGTCCCCATGTCATGTAGTTTCTCTATATCCCCATGTCATGTAGTTTCTCTATGTCCCCATGTCATGTAGTTTCTCTATATCCCCATGCCATGTAGTTTCTCTATATCCACATGTCATGTAGTTTCTCTATGTCCACATGTCATGTAGTTTCTCTATGTCCACATGCCATGTAGTTTCTCTATGTCCACATGTCATGTAGTTTCTCTATATCCACATGTCATGTAGTTTCTCTATATCCACATGTCATGTAGTTTCTCTATATCCCCATGTCATGTAGTTTCTCTATATCCCCATGTCATGTAGTTTCTCTATATCCACATGTCATGTAGTTTCTCTATATCCACATGCCATGTAGTTTCTCTATGTCCCCATGTCATGTAGTTTCTCTATATCCCCATGTCATGTAGTTTCTCTATGTCCCCATGTCATGTAGTTTCTCTATATCCCCATGTCATGTAGTTTCTCTATGTCCCCATGCCATGTAGTTTCTCTATGTCCACATGTCTTGTAGTTTCTCTATGTCCCCATGTCATGTAGTTTCTCTATGTCCCCATGTCATGTAGTTTCTCTATATCCACATGTCATGTAGTTTCTCTATGTCCCCATGTCATGTAGTTTCTCTATGTCCCCATGCCATGTAGTTTCTCTATATCCCCATGCCATGTAGTTTCTCTATATCCCCATGTCATGTAGTTTCTCTATGTCCCCATGTCATGTAGTTTCTCTATATCCCCATGTCATGTAGTTTCTCTATATCCACATGCCATGTAGTTTCTCTATGTCCCCATGTCATGTAGTTTCTCTATGTCCCCATGTCATGTAGTTTCTCTATATCCCCATGTCATGTAGTTTCTCTATTTCCACATGTCATGTAGTTTCTCTATATCCACATGTCATGTAGTTTCTCTATATCCCCATGTCATGTAGTTTCTCTATGTCCACATGTCATGTAGTTTCTCTATATCCACATGTCATGTAGTTTCTCTATGTCCACATGTCATGTAGTTTCTCTATATCCCCATGTCATGTAGTTTCTCTATATCCCCATGTCATGTAGTTTCTCTATATCCACATGCCATGTAGTTTCTCTATATCCACATGTCATGTAGTTTCTCTATGTCCCCATGTCATGTAGTTTCTCTATGTCCCCATGCCATGTAGTTTCTCTATGTCCACATGTCATGTAGTTTCTCTATATCCCCATGTCATGTAGTTTCTCTATTTCCACATGTCATGTAGTTTCTCTATATCCACATGTCATGTAGTTTCTCTATATCCCCATGTCATGTAGTTTCTCTATATCCACATGTCATGTAGTTTCTCTATATCCCCATGTCATGTAGTTTCTCTATGTCCACATGTCATGTAGTTTCTCTATATCCACATGTCATGTAGTTTCTCTATATCCACATGTCATGTAGTTTCTCTATATCCCCATGTCATGTAGTTTCTCTATATCCACATGTCATGTAGTTTCTCTATATCCCCATGTCATGTAGTTTCTCTATGTCCACATGTCATGTAGTTTCTCTATATCCCCATGTCATGTAGTTTCTCTATATCCCTATGTCATGTAGTTTCTCTATGTCCCCATGTCATGTAGTTTCTCTATATCCCCATGTCATGTAGTTTCTCTATGTCCACATGTCATGTAGTTTCTCTATATCCCCATGTCATGTAGTTTCTCTATGTCCCTATGTCATGTAGTTTCTCTATGTCCCCATGTCATGTAGTTTCTCTATGTCCCCATGCCATGTAGTTTCTCTATATCCCCATGTCATGTAGTTTCTCTATTTCCACATGCCATGTAGTTTCTCTATATCCCCATGCCATGTAGTTTCTCTATATCCACATGTCATGTAGTTTCTCTATTTCCACATGCCATGTAGTTTCTCTATGTCCCCATGTCATGTAGTTTCTCTATGTCCACATGCCATGTAGTTTCTCTATTTCCCCATGTCATGTAGTTTCTCTATATCCCCATGTCATGTAGTTTCTCTATGTCCACATGTCATGTAGTTTCTCTATTTCCACATGTCATGTAGTTTCTCTATATCCACATGCCATGTAGTTTCTCTATGTCCCCATGTCATGTAGTTTCTCTATGTCCCCATGCCATGTAGTTTCTCTATATCCCCATGTCATGTAGTTTCTCTATATCCCCATGTCATGTAGTTTCTCTATGTCCCCATGTCATGTAGTTTCTCTATATCCCCATGTCATGTAGTTTCTCTATGTCCCCATGTCATGTAGTTTCTCTATGTCCCCATGCCATGTAGTTTCTCTATGTCCCCATGTCATGTAGTTTCTCTATGTCCACATGTCATGTAGTTTCTCTATTTCCCATGCCATGTAGTTTCTCTATGTCCCCATGTCATGTAGTTTCTCTATATCCCCATGTCATGTAGTTTCTCTATGTCCCCATGTCATGTAGTTTCTCTATGTCCCCATGCCATGTAGTTTCTCTATGTCCCCATGTCATGTAGTTTCTCTATGTCCCCATGTCATGTAGTTTCTCTATGTCCACATGTCATGTAGTTTCTCTATATCCCCATGTCATGTAGTTTCTCTATATCCCCATGTCATGTAGTTTCTCTATGTCCCCATGCCATGTAGTTTCTCTATGTCCACATGTCATGTAGTTTCTCTATTTCCCATGCCATGTAGTTTCTCTATGTCCCCATGTCATGTAGTTTCTCTATATCCACATGTCATGTAGTTTCTCTATATCCCTATGCCATGTAGTTTCTCTATATCCACATGTCATGTAGTTTCTATATATCCCCATGTCATGTAGTTTCTCTATATCCCCATGTCATGTAGTTTCTCTATATCCCCATGTCATGTAGTTTCTCTATATCCACATGTCATGTAGTTTCTCTATGTCCCCATGTCATGTAGTTTCTCTATTTCCACATGTCATGTAGTTTCTCTATATCCACATGTCATGTAGTTTCTCTATATCCACATGCCATGTAGTTTCTCTATATCCCCATGTCATGTAGTTTCTCTATTTCCCCATGTCATGTAGTTTCTCTATATCCCCATGTCATGTAGTTTATCTATGTCCCCATGTCATGTAGTTTCTCTATATCCACATGTCATGTAGTTTCTCTATATCCACATGTCATGTAGTTTATCTATGTCCCCATGTCATGTAGTTTCTCTATATCCACATGTCATGTAGTTTCTCTATATCCCCATGTCATGTAGTTTCTCTATGTCCCCATGCCATGTAGTTTCTCTATATCCACATGTCATGTAGTTTATCTATTTCCCCATGTCATGTAGTTTCTCTATGTCCCCATGTCATGTAGTTTCTCTATGTCCCCATGTCATGTAGTTTCTCTATGTCCCCATGTCATGTAGTTTCTCTATATCCCCATGTCATGTAGTTTCTCTATGTCCCCATGCCATGTAGTTTCTCTATATCCACATGCCATGTAGTTTCTCTATATCCCCATGTCATGTAGTTTCTCTATATCCACATGTCATGTAGTTTCTCTATGTCCCCATGTCATGTAGTTTCTCTATATCCACATGCCATGTAGTTTCTCTATATCCCCATGTCATGTAGTTTCTCTATGTCCCCATGCCATGTAGTTTCTCTATGTCCCCATGTCATGTAGTTTCTCTATATCCACATGCCATGTAGTTTCTCTATATCCACATGTCATGTAGTTTCTCTATATCCACATGCCATGTAGTTTCTCTATGTCCCATGTCATGTAGTTTCTCTATGTCCCCATGTCATGTAGTTTCTCTATGTCCCCATGTCATGTAGTTTCTATATATCCACATGTCTTGTAGTTTCTCTATGTCCCCATGTCATGTAGTTTCTCTATGTCCCCATGCCATGTAGTTTCTCTATATCCACATGTCATGTAGTTTCTCTATGTCCCCATGCCATGTAGTTTCTCTATGTCCCCATGTCATGTAGTTTCTCTATATCCCCATGTCATGTAGTTTCTCTATGTCCCCATGTCATGTAGTTTCTCTATGTCCCCATGTCATGTAGTTTCTCTATGTCCCCATGCCATGTAGTTTCTCTATGTCCCCATGTCATGTAGTTTCTCTATATCCCCATGTCATGTAGTTTCTCTATGTCCCCATGTCATGTAGTTTCTATATATCCACATGTCATGTAGTTTCTCTATGTCCCCATGCCATGTAGTTTCTCTATGTCCCCATGTCATGTAGTTTCTCTATGTCCCCATGTCATGTAGTTTCCTCTATGTCCCCATGCCATGTAGTTTCTCTATGTCCCCATGTCATGTAGTTTCTCTATATCCCCATGTCATGTAGTTTCTCTATGTCCCCATGTCATGTAGTTTCTATATATCCACATGTCATGTAGTTTCTCTATGTCCCCATGTCATGTAGTTTCTCTATGTCCCCATGTCATGTAGTTTCTCTATATCCCCATGTCATGTAGTTTCTCTATATCCACATGTCATGTAGTTTCTCTATGTCCCCATGCCATGTAGTTTCTCTATGTCCCCATGTCATGTAGTTTCTCTATGTCCCCCATGTCATGTAGTTTCTCTATATCCACATGTCATGTAGTTTCTCTATATCCACATGTCATGTAGTTTCTCTATATCCCCATGTCATGTAGTTTCTCTATGTCCACATGTCATGTAGTTTCTCTATATCCACATGCCATGTAGTTTCTCTATATCCACATGTCATGTAGTTCTCTATATCCACATGTCATGTAGTTTCTCTATATCCACATGCCATGTAGTTTCTATATATCCCCATGTCATGTAGTTTCTCTATGTCCCCATGTCATGTAGTTTCTCTATGTCCACATGTCATGTAGTTTCTCTATATCCCCATGTCATGTAGTTTCTCTATATCCACATGCCATGTAGTTTCTATATATCCCCATGTCATGTAGTTTCTCTATGTCCCCATGTCATGTAGTTTCTCTATGTCCACATGTCATGTAGTTTCTCTATATCCCCATGTCATGTAGTTTCTCTATGTCCCCATGTCATGTAGTTTCTCTATATCCCCATGTCATGTAGTTTCTCTATATCCACATGCCATGAGTTTCTCTATGTCCACATGTCATGTAGTTTCTCTATATCCCATGTCATGTAGTTTCCTCTATGTCCCCATGTCATGTAGTTTCTCTATATCCCCATGCCATGTAGTTTCTATATATCCCCATGTCATGTAGTTTCTCTATGTCCACATGCCATGTAGTTTCTCTATGTCCCCATGTCATGTAGTTTCTCTATATCCACATGTCATGTAGTTTCTCTATATCCCCATGTCATGTAGTTTCTCTATATCCACATGCCATGTAGTTTCTATATATCCCCATGTCATGTAGTTTCTCTATGTCCACATGCCATGTAGTGTTTCTCTATGTCCCCATGTCATGTAGTTTCTCTATATCCCCATGTCATGTAGTTTCTCTATATCCCCATGTCATGTAGTTTCTCTATATCCCCATGTCATGTAGTTTCTCTATATCCCCATGTCATGTAGTTTCTCTATATCCACATGTCATGTAGTTTCTCTATATCCCCATGTCATGTAGTTTCTCTATATCCCCATGTCATGTAGTTTCTCTATATCCACATGCCATGTAGTTTCTCTATATCCCCATGTCATGTAGTTTCTCTATGTCCACATGTCATGTAGTTTCTCTATATCCCCATGTCATGTAGTTTCTCTATGTCCCCATGTCATGTAGTTTCTCTATGTCCCCATGTCATGTAGTTTCTCTATATCCCCATGTCATGTAGTTTCTCTATGTCCCCATGTCATGTAGTTTCTCTATGTCCCCATGTCATGTAGTTTCTCTATGTCCCCATGTCATGTAGTTTCTCTATATCCCCATGTCATGTAGTTTCTCTATATCCCCATGTCATGTAGTTTCTCTATTTCCACATGTCATGTAGTTTCTCTATATCCCCATGTCATGTAGTTTCTCCACATGTCATGTAGTTTCTCTATGTCCCCATGTCATGTAGTTTCTCTATGTCCCCATGTCATGTAGTTTCTCTATGTCCCCATGTCATGTAGTTTCTCTATGTCCCCATGTCATGTAGTTTCTCTATATCCCCATGTCATGTAGTTTCTCTATATCCCCATGTCATGTAGTTTCTCTATATCCCCATGTCATGTAGTTTCTCTATATCCCCATGTCATGTAGTTTCTCTATGTCCCCATGTCATGTAGTTTCTCTATGTCCCCATGTCATGTAGTTTCTCTATGTCCCCATGTCATGTAGTTTCTCTATATCCACATGTCATGTAGTTTCTCTATATCCCCATGTCATGTAGTTTCTCTATGTCCCCATGTCATGTAGTTTCTATATATCCCCATGTCATGTAGTTTCTATATTTCCACATGCCATGTAGTTTCTCTATGTCCCCATGTCATGTAGTTTCTCTATATCCCCATGTCATGTAGTTTCTCTATGTCCCCATGTCATGTAGTTTCTCTATATCCCCATGTCATGTAGTTTATCTATGTCCCCATGTCATGTAGTTTCTCTATGTCCACATGTCATGTAGTTTCTCTATATCCACATGTCATGTAGTTTCTCTATATCCCCATGTCATGTAGTTTCTCTATGTCCCCATGTCATGTAGTTTCTCTATATCCACATGTCATGTAGTTTCTCTATATCCCCATGTCATGTAGTTTCTCTATGTCCCCATGTCATGTAGTTTCTCTATATCCACATGTCATGTAGTTTCTCTATATCCACATGTCATGTAGTTTCTCTATATCCACATGCCATGTAGTTTCTCTATGTCCCCATGTCATGTAGTTTCTCTATGTCCCCATGTCATGTAGTTTCTCTATATCCCCATGTCATGTAGTTTCTCTATATCCCCATGTCATGTAGTTTCTCTATATCCCCATGTCATGTAGTTTCTCTATGTCCACATGTCATGTAGTTTCTCTATGTCCCCATGTCATGTAGTTTCTCTATTTCCACATGTCATGTAGTTTCTCTATGTCCACATGTCATGTAGTTTCTCTATATCCCCATGTCATGTAGTTTCTCTATATCCACATGTCATGTAGTTTCTCTATGTCCCCATGTCATGTAGTTTCTCTATGTCCACATGTCATGTAGTTTCTCTATATCCCCATGTCATGTAGTTTCTCTATATCCCCATGTCATGTAGTTTCTCTATGTCCACATGTCATGTAGTTTCTCTATGTCCCCATGTCATGTAGTTTCTCTATTTCCACATGTCATGTAGTTTCTCTATATCCCCATGTCATGTAGTTTCTCTATATCCACATGTCATGTAGTTTCTCTATGTCCCCATGTCATGTAGTTTCTCTATGTCCACATGTCATGTAGTTTCTCTATATCCCCATGTCATGTAGTTTCTCTATATCCCCATGTCATGTAGTTTCTCTATATCCCCATGTCATGTAGTTTCTCTATGTCCACATGTCATGTAGTTTCTCTATGTCCCCATGTCATGTAGTTTCTCTATTTCCACATGTCATGTAGTTTCTCTATGTCCACATGTCATGTAGTTTCTCTATATCCCCATGTCATGTAGTTTCTCTATATCCACATGCCATGTAGTTTCTCTATATCCACATGTCATGTAGTTTCTCTATGTCCCTATGTCATGTAGTTTCTCTATATCCACATGTCATGTAGTTTCTCTATATCCCCATGTCATGTAGTTTCTCTATATCCACATGCCATGTAGTTTCTCTATATCCACATGCCATGTAGTTTCTCTATATCCCCATGTCATGTAGTTTCTCTATATCCCCATGTCATGTAGTTTCTCTATATCCACATGTCATGTAGTTTCTCTATGTCCCCATGTCATGTAGTTTCTCTATATCCACATGTCATGTAGTTTCTCTATATCCCCATGCCATGTAGTTTCTCTATATCCCCATGCCATGTAGTTTCTCTATATCCACATGCCATGTAGTTTCTCTATGTCCCCATGTCATGTAGTTTCTCTATGTCCCCATGTCATGTAGTTTCTCTATGTCCCCATGTCATGTAGTTTCTCTATGTCCCCATGTCATGTAGTTTCTCTATATCCACATGTCATGTAGTTTCTCTATATCCCCATGTCATGTAGTTTCTCTATATCCCTATGTCATGTAGTTTCTCTATGTCCCCATGTCATGTAGTTTCTCTATGTCCACATGCCATGTAGTTTCTCTATGTCCCCATGTCATGTAGTTTCTCTATGTCCCCATGTCATGTAGTTTCTCTATGTCCCCATGTCATGTAGTTTCTCTATGTCCCCATGTCATGTAGTTTCTATATATCCCCATGCCATGTAGTTTCTCTATATCCCCATGCCATGTAGTTTCTCTATATCCCCATGTCATGTAGTTTCTCTATATCCCCATGTCATGTAGTTTCTCTATATCCACATGTCATGTAGTTTCTCTATATCCCCATGTCATGTAGTTTCTCTATGTCCCCATGTCATGTAGTTTCTCTATATCCACATGTCATGTAGTTTCTCTATATCCCCATGTCATGTAGTTTCTCTATATCCCCATGTCATGTAGTTTCTCTATATCCCCATGTCATGTAGTTTCTCTATATCCCCATGTCATGTAGTTTCTCTATGTCCACATGTCATGTAGTTTCTCTATATCCCCATGTCATGTAGTTTCTCTATATCCACATGTCATGTAGTTTCTCTATGTCCCCATGTCATGTAGTTTCTCTATATCCACATGTCATGTAGTTTCTCTATTTCCCCATGTCATGTAGTTTCTCTATATCCCCATGTCATGTAGTTTCTCTATATCCCCGTGCCATGTAGTTTCTCTATTTCCCCATGTCATGTAGTTTCTCTATATCCCCATGTCATGTAGTTTCTCTATATCCCCGTGCCATGTAGTTTCTCTATTTCCCCATGTCATGTAGTTTCTCTATGTCCCCATGTTATGTAGTTTCTCTATGTCCCCATGTCATGTAGTTTCTCTATGTCCCCATGTCATGTAGTTTCTCTATATCCACATGTCATGTAGTTTCTCTATGTCCCCATGTCATGTAGTTTCTCTATATCCACATGTCATGTAGTTTCTCTATATCCACATGTCATGTAGTTTCTCTATATCCACATGTCATGTAGTTTCTCTATATCCACATGTCATGTAGTTTCTCTATATCCACATGTCATGTAGTTTCTCTATATCCACATGTCATGTAGTTTCTCTATGTCCCCATGTCATGTAGTTTCTCTATATCCACATGTCATGTAGTTTCTCTATGTCCCCATGTCATGTAGTTTCTCTATTTCCCCATGTCATGTAGTTTCTCTATTTCCCCATGTCATGTAGTTTCTCTATGTCCACATGTCATGTAGTTTCTCTATGTCCACATGTCATGTAGTTTCTCTATGTCCCCATGTCATGTAGTTTCTCTATGTCCCCATGTCATGTAGTTTCTCTATATCCCCATGTCATGTAGTTTCTCTATATCCCCATGTCATGTAGTTTCTCTATGTCCCCATGTCATGTAGTTTATCTATGTCCACATGTCATGTAGTTTCTCTATATCCCCATGCCATGTAGTTTCTCTATATCCACATGTCATGTAGTTTCTCTATATCCCCATGTCATGTAGTTTCTCTATATCCCCATGTCATGTAGTTTCTCTATATCCACATGTCATGTAGTTTCTCTATATCCCCATGTCATGTAGTTTCTCTATATCCCCATGTCATGTAGTTTCTCTATATCCACATGTCATGTAGTTTCTCTATTTCCCCATGCCATGTAGTTTCTCTATTTCCCCATGTCATGTAGTTTCTCTATATCCCCATGTCATGTAGTTTCTCTATGTCCCCATGTCATGTAGTTTCTCTATATCCACATGTCATGTAGTTTCTCTATATCCCCATGCCATGTAGTTTCTATATATCCACATGTCATGTAGTTTCTCTATATCCCCATGTCATGTAGTTTCTCTATATCCACATGTCATGTAGTTTCTCTATGTCCCCATGTCATGTAGTTTCTCTATATCCCCATGTCATGTAGTTTCTCTATATCCCCATGTCATGTAGTTTATCTATGTCCACATGCCATGTAGTTTCTCTATATCCCCATGTCATGTAGTTTATCTATATCCACATGCCATGTAGTTTCTCTATGTCCACATGCCATGTAGTTTCTCTATATCCACATGTCATGTAGTTTCTCTATGTCCCCATGTCATGTAGTTTCTCTATATCCACATGTCATGTAGTTTCTCTATATCCCCATGTCATGTAGTTTCTCTATATCCCCATGTCATGTAGTTTCTCTATATCCCCATGTCATGTAGTTTCTCTATATCCCCATGTCATGTAGTTTCTCTATATCCCCATGTCATGTAGTTTATCTATGTCCACATGCCATGTAGTTTCTCTATATCCCCATGTCATGTAGTTTATCTATATCCACATGCCATGTAGTTTCTCTATGTCCACATGTCATGTAGTTTCTCTATATCCACATGTCATGTAGTTTCTCTATATCCACATGTCATGTAGTTTCTCTATATCCCCATGTCATGTAGTTTCACTATATCCACATGTCATGTAGTTTCTCTATGTCCTCATGTCATGTAGTTTCTCTATATCCACATGCCATGTAGTTTCTCTATATCCACATGTCATGTAGTTTCTCTATGTCCCCATGTCATGTAGTTTCTCTATATCCCCATGTCATGTAGTTTCTCTATATCCATATGTCATGTAGTTTCTCTATGTCCCCATGTCATGTAGTTTCTCTATATCCACATGTCATGTAGTTTCTCTATATCCATATGTCATGTAGTTTCTCTATGTCCCCATGTCATGTAGTTTCTCTATATCCACATGCCATGTAGTTTCTCTATATCCACATGTCATGTAGTTTCTCTATATCCACATGTCATGTAGTTTCTCTATGTCCACATGCCATGTAGTTTCTCTATATCCCCATGTCATGTAGTTTCTCTATATCCCCATGTCATGTAGTTTATCTATGTCCCCATGCCATGTAGTTTCTCTATATCCACATGTCATGTAGTTTCTCTATATCCCCATGCCATGTAGTTTCTCTATATCCCCATGTCATGTAGTTTCTCTATATCCACATGTCATGTAGTTTCTCTATATCCCCATGTCATGTAGTTTCTCTATGTCCACATGTCATGTAGTTTCTCTATATCCCCATGTCATGTAGTTTCTCTATATCCACATGTCATGTAGTTTCTCTATATCCACATGTCATGTAGTTTCTCTATATCCCCATGCCATGTAGTTTCTCTATATCCACATGTCATGTAGTTTCTCTATATCCACATGTCATGTAGTTTCTCTATATCCACATGTCATGTAGTTTCTCTATATCCCCATGTCATGTAGTTTCTCTATGTCCACATGTCATGTAGTTTCTCTATATCCACATGTCATGTAGTTTCTCTATATCCCCATGTCATGTAGTTTCTCTATATCCACATGTCATGTAGTTTCTCTATGTCCCCATGTCATGTAGTTTCTCTATATCCACATGTCATGTAGTTTCTCTATGTCCACATGTCATGTAGTTTCTCTATATCCACATGTCATGTAGTTTCTCTATATCCACATGTCATGTAGTTTCTCTATATCCACATGTCATGTAGTTTCTCTATATCCACATGTCATGTAGTTTCTCTATTTCCACATGTCATGTAGTTTATCTATTACCACATGTCTTGTAGTTTATCTATTACCACATGTCATGTAGTTTCTCTATATCCACATGTCATGTAGTTTCTCTATATCCACATGTCATGTAGTTTCTCTATTTCCACATGTCATGTAGTTTATCTATTACCACATGTCTTGTAGTTTATCTATTACCACATGTCATGTAGTTTATCTATGTCCACATGTCTTGTAGTTTATCTATTACCACATGTCTTGTAGTTTATCTATGTCCACATGTCATGTAGTTTCTCTATATCCACATGTCATGTAGTTTCTCTATTTCCCCATGTCATGTAGTTTATCTATGTCCACATGTCATGTAGTTTCTCTATTTCCCCATGTCATGTAGTTTATCTATGTCCACATGTCATGTAGTTTCTCTATATCCACATGTCATGTAGTTTCTCTATATCCACATGTCAGGTAGTTTCTCTATATCCACATGTCATGTAGTTTCTCTATATCCACATGTCATGTAGTTTCTCTATATCCACATGTCATGTAGTTTCTCTATTTCCCCATGTCATGTAGTTTATCTATGTCCACATGTCATGTAGTTTCTCTATATCCACATGTCATGTAGTTTCTCTATATCCACATGTCATGTAGTTTCTCTATATCCACATGTCATGTAGTTTCTCTATATCCACATGTCATGTAGTTTCTCTATTTCCACATGTCATGTAGTTTATCTATTACCACATGTCTTGTAGTTTATCTATTACCACATGTCATGTAGTTTCTCTATATCCACATGTCATGTAGTTTCTCTATATCCACATGTCATGTAGTTTCTCTATTTCCACATGTCATGTAGTTTATCTATTACCACATGTCTTGTAGTTTATCTATTACCACATGTCAGGTAGTTTCTCTATATCCACATGTCATGTAGTTTCTCTATGTCCACATGTCATGTAGTTTCTCTATATCCACATGTCATGTAGTTTCTCTATATCCACATGTCATGTAGTTTCTCTATTTCCACATGTCATGTAGTTTATCTATTACCACATGTCTTGTAGTTTATCTATTACCACATGTCTTGTAGTTTATCTATTACCACATGTCTTGTAGTTTCTCTATATCCTCATGTCATGTAGTTTCTCTATATCCCCATGTCATGTAGTTTCTCTATATCCACATGTCATGTAGTTTCTCTATATCCACATGTCATGTAGTTTCTCTATGTCCCCATGTCATGTAGTTTCTCTATGTCCACATGTCATGTAGTTTCTATATATCCACATGTCATGTAGTTTCTCTATATCCACATGTCATGTAGTTTATCTATTTCCACATGTCATGTAGTTTCTCTATATCCACATGTCATGTAGTTTATCTATTACCACATGTCTTGTAGTTTCTCTATATCCACATGTCATGTAGTTTCTCTATTACCACATGCCATGTAGTTTATCTATTACCACATGCCATGTAGTTTCTCTATATCCACATGCCATGTAGTTTCTCTATATCCACATGTCATGTAGTTTATCTATTACCACATGTCATGTAGTTTCTCTATTACCACATGTCTTGTAGTTTATCTATTACCACATGTCATGTAGTTTCTCTATATCCACATGTCATGTAGTTTCTCTATATCCACATGTCATGTAGTTTATCTATTTCCACATGTCATGTAGTTTCTCTATATCCACATGTCATGTAGTTTATCTATTACCACATGTCATGTAGTTTGTTGTAACAATATAGAGATCCAGGGGGGCTGGGAACACCGTAGAGTACAGGGGTAAACCTGTCTTCGGTAACATGGACAAAGGTGCGTAACAAACCTAGGTACACATTCCGAAGCGCCACACGGACAATTTTGAATGTCAAAATAAATATAGAATAAGTATAGAACGGCAGCGTACCAGTCAAACCGTTCAGCTAGTTTAAATCATAGGGATAGTAATATAACGAGGGCCACACACCAAGCAATATCCACAAAAATGATACTATACACGAATTATTGTAAAACTTACACATAATCTTTCCTGATTGTACTATCGGGAAAAATTCTTAACTGTAAACAAAAGTGTATGCTTATGCATTGGCTGTACTGCCAGATGATAAGTTTAGTGCTGTAACACAGCTATGTTCATATCGTACATAATTGTTTTATAGAGCCCATATACAAAATGAGCAGGTGATGCCACAGTGTCCTGGGCCCACAAACAAGGTACCCCGCCTTGCTCACCGGAAGCTTATATTATGCCAATGATGAACAGACAGTCTGCCGTAGGAGCAGTTTTAGCCAGTCAAAAATAAAATTAGTGTAAATAAAATTGTAGAGAATCCTGAATATCATGAATTGATTACATGATGGTATACACTTACAAAGCCCAAAATTTACAAATATAAATTCAACAACAGTCGTAGTCAGGTTATATTGTTTACATAAACATCGGAGGTGCCCTTGTTGTTAGCGGGAGTTATCGGAATCCACCGAGATCGCATCGGTCGCATACATTCCTATATTTTACATATTTCCGCGTTATCATATGCGTATTTTACATATTAAATATAGTATACACAAATTATGGCATCCAGGTGAGACATAAAAATCTCTCGCGGAAAACAGACGCAAACAGGCGGACGGGCGGACTGACTAAACGGCAGACATTGAATGTCGGCCACAAAACGTTATCCTACATTATATATTAAATATATGTATTAGCGTCTTTTATGCGTGCAATGAGTTGGACTGTTGGAGTCCGCAATATTTATAACAATTAACGCTATTTAATTATATGCATATATGTGCGTGTTTACCTGCTTGTATTTTTGATGCCTGAAGTTCCCGTCTTTGTAAAACAAGTGCGTTTATCATGTACGCATATACAAACCATAACCATTCATACTTGGGTATGAATGTTTCACTCCATATACTCATTAAAAGATATCAACATAGACAATTAATTATCGAATAATCCACACACTATCGTGGAAGGTTATTACGTTTCTTTGACCAAGGGAGGTCCCGTTGTTTGATTACCTATAATTCCCGTATAAAAACAAATAACTCATAGATGAACCACTCTTTATATATAATGCAGTATAGCTTAACAGTCTGGGAAACAAAGCTGATACATGTAGTAAGCATTTTTACAAGATAAGACAACATGCGTTATCATATATGTGTATTTTCCATATTAAATATCGGTATACACATACTAATGACATCCAGGTGAGACATACAAATCTATCGCGGAAAACAGACACAAACGGACGGACGGGCGGACTGACTAAATGGCAGACATTGAATGTCGGCCACAAAACGTTATCCTACATTGTATTAAATATATATTAGCGTATTATATGCGTGCATGGAGTTGGACTGTTGGAGTCCGCAATATTTAAAACAAATAAAGCTATTTAAATTATATGCATACGTGCGTGTTTACTTGTTTGCATATTTTGGGGCCTGGAGTTCCCGACTTTGTAAAATAAGTGCGTTTAACATGTACGCATATGCAAACCATAATCATTCATACTTGGGTATGAATGTTTTTACTTCATATACTTATTAAAAGATACCAACACTGAAAATTTTCAATTATCGAATTATCCACACATTATCGTGGAAGGTTATTTCGTTTCCTTGACCAAGGGAGGTCCCGTTGTCTGATTACCGCGGTACCCATAAATCCCGTATAAAATAAATCATAGATAAACCACTCTTTATGTAATGCAGTAGCTTTGGCTATACATGTAGTAAGTATCTATATATCACACGACAACTAGTCTATTTTATATTTGTCATGATATATAGGGCTGTTGTCAGTAAGTAATTAAATTACAAACCTATACATATGATATGGTAAACGCTCTTTATATATAGAGTATATAAAAGTTATGTATATAGGGTACATCGGCTGGGATTGTGTTCAAAGTTCCCATGCATACAATTTGTTATCGTGATAGCAGACAAAAACGTGGGCCATCCCACATACAGGTATACAATCAACCATCCATGAGTTAAATGGTTTGTTGGTTAACGGGCCCTGTTTCTAAAGTGGTGTTGACATGTGGAGCTATGCAAACATGTCATATTTACTGTATTTGAGTGTTTATTTTTTGAGTGTTTATTTTTTGACTTATCGTACTAGCTTGATAACACAGAAGAAATCAATTGTTTGGAAAATGTTTACTAAGTCCGTTCCGAAATCAAATTTTTGTACCGAAAGTTGGTCCTATAAAAAAATGTTTGGCCACAGCAGCTCATCAGGTACACCTCTGGTCTATAACAGATATAAAGCAATCTGTTATTTCATATATGGTTTCGGGAGTTTATCTATTTCCACATGTCTTGTAGTTTCTCTATATCCACATGTCATGTAGTTTCTCTATTACCACATGCCATGTAGTTTCTCTATATCCACATGTCATGTAGTTTATCTATTACCACATGTCATGTAGTTTATCTATTACCACATGTCTTGTAGTTTATCTATTACCACATGTCATGTAGTTTCTCTATATCCACATGTCATGTAGTTTATCTATTACCACATGTCATGTAGTTTCTCTATTACCACATGTCTTGTAGTTTATCTATTACCACATGTCATGTAGTTTCTCTATATCCACATGTCATGTAGTTTATCTATTTCCACATGTCATGTAGTTTCTCTATATCCACATGTCATGTAGTTTATCTATTACCACATGTCATGTAGTTTCTCTATATCCACATGTCATGTAGTTTCTCTATTACCACATGCCATGTAGTTTATCTATTACCACATGTCTTGTAGTTTATCTATTACCACATGTCTTGTAGTTTATCTATTACCACATGCTATGTAGTTTATCTATTACCACATGTCATGTAGTTTCTCTATTACCACATGTCATGTAGTTTATCTATTACCACATGTCATGTAGTTTCTCTATATCCACATGTCTTGTAGTTTATCTATTACCACATGTCATGTAGTTTCTCTATATCCACATGTCATGTAGTTTATCTATTTCCACATGTCATGTAGTTTCTCTATATCCACATGTCATGTAGTTTATCTATTACCACATGTCTTGTAGTTTCTCTATATCCACATGTCATGTAGTTTCTCTATTACCACATGTCATGTAGTTTATCTATATCCACATGACATGTAGTTTATCTATTACCACATGTCATGTAGTTTATCTATTACCACATGTCTTGTAGTTTATCTATTACCACATGTCATGTAGTTTCTCTATATCCACATGTCCTGTAGTTTATCTATTACCACATGTCATGTAGTTTCTCTATTTCCACATGTCATGTAGTTTATCTATTACCACATGTCTTGTAGTTTATCTATTTCCACATGTCAGGTAGTTTCTCTATGTCCACATGTCATGTAGTTTCTCTATTTCCACATGTCATGTAGTTTATCTATTTCCACACGCCATGTAGTTTCTCTATATCCACATGTCATGTAGTTTATCTATTACCACATGTCATGTAGTTTCTCTATTTCCACATGTCATGTAGTTTATCTATTACCACATGTCATGTAGTTTCTCTATTTCCACATGTCATGTAGTTTCTCTATATCCCCATGTCATGTAGTTTCTCTATATCCCCATGTCATGTAGTTTCTCTATTACCACATGTCATGTAGTTTCTCTATTTCCACATGTCATGTAGTTTCTCTATATCCACATGTCATGTAGTTTCTCTATGTCCCCATGTCATGTAGTTTATCTAGTTCCCCATGCCATGTAGTTTATCTATTTACCCATGCCATGTAGTTTATCTATTTCCCCATGCCATGTAGTTTATCTATTTTCCCATGCCATGTAGTTTATCTATTTCCCCATGCCATGTAGACTATCTATTTACCCATGCCATGTAGTTTATCTATTTCCCCATGCCATGTAGTTTATCTATTTCTCCATGCCATGTAGTTTATCTATTTCCCCATTTCATGTAGTTTATCTATTTCCCCATGCCATGTAGTTTATATATTTCCCCATTTCATGTAGTTTATCTATTTCCCCATGCCATGTAGTTTATCTATTCCCCATGCCATGTAGTTTACATATTTCCCCATGCCATGTAGTCTATCTATTCCCCATGCCATGTAGTTTATCTATTTCCCCATGTCATGTAGTTTATCTATTTCCCCATGCCATGTAGTTTAGATATTTCCCCATGCCATGTAGACTATCTATTTCCCGATGCCATGTAGTCTATCTATTTCCCCATGCCATTTAGTTTATATATTTCCCCATTTCATGTAGTTTATCTATTTCCCCGTGCCATGTAGTTTATCTATTTCCCCATGCCATGTAGTATATCTATTTCCCCATGCCATGTAGTATATCTATTTCCACATGCCATGTAGTTTATCTATTTCCACATGCCATGTAGTTTATCTATTTACCCGTGCCATGTAGTTTATCTATTTACCCGTGCCATGTAGTCTATCTATTTCCACATTTCATGTAGTTTATCTATTTCCCCATGCCATGTAGTTTATCTAATTCCCCATGCCATGTAGTTTATCTATTTATCCATGCCATGTAGTCTATCTATTTACCCATGCCATGTAGTCTATCTATTTACCCATCCCATGTAGTATATCTATTTCCCCATGCCATGTAGTTTATCTATTTACACATGCCATGTAGTCTATCTATTTACCCATGCCATGTAGTTTATCTATTTACCCATTTCATGTAGTTTATCTATTTCCCCATGCCATGTAGTTTATCTATTTCCCCATGCCATGTAGTTTATCTATTTCCCCATTTCATGTAGTTTATCTATTTACCCATTTCATGTAGTTTATCTATTTCCCCATGCCATGTAGTTTATCTATTTACCCATGCCATGTAGTTTATCTATTTACCCATTTCATGTAGTTTATCTATTTCCTCATGCCATGTAGTCTATCTATTTACCCATGCCATGTAGTCTATCTATTTACCCATGCCATGTAGTTTATCTATTTACCCATTTCATGTAGTTTATCTATTTCCCCATGCCATGTAGTTTATCTATTTTCCCATGCCATGTAGTTTATCTATTTCCCCATTTCATGTAGTTTATCTATTTCCACATTTCATGTAGTTTATCTATTTACCCATTTCATGTAGTTTATCTATTTCCCCATGCCATGTAGTTTATCTATTTACCCATGCCATGTAGTCTATCTATTTCCTCATGCCATGTAGTTTATCTATTTCCACATGCCATGTAGTTTATCTATTTACCCATGCCATGTAGTCTATCTATTTCCACATTTCATGTAGTTTATCTATTTACCCCATTTCATGTAGTTTATCTATTTTCCCCATTTCATGTAGTTTATCTATTTCCCCATGCCATGTAGTTTATCTATTTCCCCATCCCATGTAGTTTATCTATTTCCCCGTGCCGTGTAGTTTATATATTTCCCCATGCCATGTAGTTTATCTATTGCCACATGCCATGTAGTTTATCTATTTACCCGTGCCATGTAGTTTATCTATTTCTCCATGCCATGTAGTTTATCTATTTCCCCATGCCATGTAGTTTATCTATTCCCCATGCCATGTAGTTTATCTATTTACCCATGCCATGTAGTTTATCTATTTTCCCATGCCATGTAGTTTATATATTCCCCATGCCATGTAGTTTATCTATTTCCCCATGCCATGTAGTTTATCTATTCCCCATGCCATGTAGTTTATCTATTTACCCATGCCATGTAGTTTATCTATTTCCCCATGCCATGTAGTTTATCTATTCCCCATGCCATGTAGTTTGTCTATTTACCCATGCCATGTAGTTTATCTATTTCCCCACGCCATGTAGTTTATCTATTCCCCATGCCATGTAGTTTATCTATTTACCCATGCCATGTAGTTTATCTATTTCCCCATGCCATGTAGTTTATCTATTTCCCCATGCCATGTAGTTTATCTATTCCCCATGCCATGTAGTTTATCTATTCCCCATGCCATGTAGTTTATCTATTCCCCATGCCATGTAGTTTATCTATTGACCCATGCCATGTAGTTTATATATTGACCCATGCCATGTAGTTTATCTATTCCCCATGCCATGTAGTTTATCTATTTACCCATGCCATGTAGTTTATCTATTCCACATGCCATGTAGTTTATCTATTTCCCCATGCCATGTAGTTTATCTATTTCCCCATGCCATGTAGTTTATCTATTTCCACATGCCATGTAGTTTATATATTTCCCCATGCCTTGTAGTTTATCTATTTCCCCATGCCATGTAGTTTATCTATTTCCACATGCCATGTAGTTTATCTATTTACCCATGCCATGTAGGTTATATATTTCCCCATGCCATGTAGTTTATCTATTTCCACATGCCATGTAGTTTATCTATTTCCACATGCCATGTAGTTTATCTATTTACCCGTGCCATGTAGTTTATTTATTTACCCGTGCCATGTAGTCTATCTATTTCCACATTTCATGTAGTTTATCTATTTCCCCATGCCATGTAGTTTATCTATTTCCCCATGCCATGTAGTTTATCTATTTCTCCATGCCATGTAGTCTATCTATTTACCCATGCCATGTAGTCTATCTATTTACCCATCCCATGTAGTCTATCTATTTACCCATGCCATGTAGTCTATCTATTTACCCATCCCATGTAGTATATCTATTTCCCCATGCCATGTAGTTTATCTATTTACCCATTTCATGTGGTTTATCTATTTACCCATGCCATGTAGTCTATCTATTTCCACATGCCATGTTGTTTATCTATTTACCCGTGCCGTGTAGTTTATCTATTTACCCATGCCATTCAGTCTATCTATTTCCACATTTCATGTAGTTTATCTATTTACCCGTGCCATGTAGTTTATCTATTTCCCCATGCCATGTAGTTTATCTTTTTACCCATGCCGTGTAGTTTATCTATTTCCCCATGCCATGTAGTTTATCTATTTTCCCATGCCATGTAGTTTATCTATTTCCCCATGCCATGTAGTTTATCTATTTACCCATGCCATGTAGTTTATCTATTTCCCCATGCCATGTAGTTTATCTATTTTCCCATGCCATGTAGTTTATCTATTTCCCCATGCCATGTAGACTATCTATTTACCCATGCCATGTAGTTTATCTATTTCCCCATGCCATGTAGTTTATCTATTTCCCCATGCCATGTAGTTTATATATTTCCCCATGCCATGTAGTTTATCTATTTCCCCATGCCATGTAGACTATCTATTTACCCATGCCATGTAGTTTATCTATTTCCCCATGCCATGTAGACTATCTATTTCTCCATGCCATGTAGTTTATCTATTTCTCCATGCCATATAGTCTATCTATTTACCCATGCCATGTAGTCTATCTATTTACCCATCCCATGTAGTATATCTATTTCCCCATGCCATGTAGTTTATCTATTTACCCATGCCATGTAGTCTATCTATTTCCACATTTCATGTAGTTTATCTATTTACCCATTTCATGTAGTTTATCTATTTACCCATGCCATGTAGTCTATCTATTTCCACATGCCATGTAGTTTATCTATTTACCCGTGCCGTGTAGTTTATCTATTTACCCATGCCATGTAGTCTATCTATTTCCACATTTCATGTAGTTTATCTATTTACCCGTGCCATGTAGTTTATCTATTTCCCCATGCCATATAGTTTATCTATTTACCCATGCCGTGTAGTTTATCTATTTCCCCATGCCATGTAGTTTATCTATTTTCCCATGCCATGTAGTTTATCTAGTTCCCCATGCCATGTAGTTTATCTATTTACCCATGCCATGTAGTTTATCTATTTCCCCATGCCATGTAGTTTATCTATTTTCCCATGCCATGTAGTTTATCTATTTCCCCATGCCATGTAGACTATCTATTTACCCA
This sequence comes from Siphonodentalium dalli, assembly GCA_032622095.1. NCBI lineage: Eukaryota > Metazoa > Mollusca > Scaphopoda > Gadilida > Siphonodentaliidae > Siphonodentalium > Siphonodentalium dalli. The sequence goes on along the minus strand of CP136068.1, from coordinate 34,889,685 downwards.
TGCCATGTAGTTTATCTATTTCCCCATGCCATGTAGTTTATCTATTTCCCCATGTCATGTAGTTTATATATTTCCCCATGCCATGTAGTTTATCTATTTCCCCATGCCATGTAGACTATCTATTTACCCATGCCATGTAGTTTATCTATTTCCCCATGCCATGTAGTTTATCTATTTCTCCATGCCATGTAGTTTATCTATTTCCCCATTTCATGTAGTTTATCTATTTCCCCATGCCATGTAGTTTATATATTTCCCCATTTCATGTAGTTTATCTATTTCCCCATGCCATGTAGTTTATATATTTCTCCATGCCATGTAATTTATCTATTTCCCCATGCCATGTAGTCTATCTATTTCCCGATGCCATGTAGTTTATCTATTTCCCCATTTCATGTAGTTTATCTATTTCCCCATGCCATGTAGTTTATCTATTTCCCCATGCCATGTAGTTTATCTATTTCCCCATTTCATGTAGTTTATATATTTCCCCATTTCATGTAGTTTATCTATTTCCCCATGCCGTGTAGTTTATCTATTTCCCATGCCATGTAGTTTATCTATTTCCCCATGCCATGTAGTTTATATATTTCCCCATTTCATGTAGTTTATCTATTTCCCCATGCCATGTAGTTTATATATTTCTCCATGCCATGTAATTTATCTATTTCCCCATGCCATGTAGTTTATCTATTTCCCCATGCCATGTAGTTTATATATTTCCCCATGCCATGTAGTTTATCTATTTCCCCATGCCATGTAGTTTATCTATTTCCCCATGCCATGTAGTTTATCTATTTCCCCATGCCATGTAGTTTATCTATTTCCCCATTTCATGTAGTTTATCTATTTCCCCATGCCATGTAGTTTATCTATTTCCCCATGCCATGTAGTTTATCTATTTCCCCATTTCATGTAGTTTATATATTTCCCCATTTCATGTAGTTTATCTATTTCCCCATGCCATGTAGTTTATCTATTTCCCCATGACATGTAGTTTATATATTCCCCATGCCATGTAGTCTATCTATTTCCCCATGCCATGTAGTTTATCTATTTCCCCATTTCATGTAGTTTATATATTTCCCCATTTCATGTAGTTTATCTATTTCCCCATGCCATGTAGTTTATCTATTTCCCCATGACATGTAGTTTATATATTCCCCATGCCATGTAGTCTATCTATTTCCCCATGCCATGTAGTTTATCTATTTCCACATGCCATGTAGTTTATCTATTCCCCATGCCATGTAGTTTATATATTCCCCATGCCATGTAGTTATCTATTTCCACATGCCATGTAGTTTATCTATTCCACATGCCATGTAGTTTATCTATTTCCACATGCCATGTAGTTTATCTATTTCCCCATGCCATGTAATTTACATATTTCCCCATGCCATGTAGTTTATCTATTTCCCCATGCCATGTTATTTACATATTTCCCCATGCCATGTAGTTTACATATTTCCCCATGCCATGTAGTTTATCTATTTCCACATGCCATGTAGTTTATCTATTTCCCCATGCCATGTAGTTTACATATTTCCCCATGCCATGTAGTTTATCTATATCCACATGCCATGTAGTTTATCTATTTCCCCATGCCATGTAGTTTATCTATTTCCCCATTTCATGTAGTCTATCTATTTCCCCATGCCATGTAGTTTATCTATTTCCCCATGCCATGTAGTTTATCTATTTCCACATGCCATGTAGTTTACCTATTTCCCCATGCCATGTAGTTTATATATTTCCCCATGCCATGTAGTTTATCTATTTCCCCATGCCATGTAGTTTACATATTTCCCCATGCCATGTAGTTTATCTATTTCCACATGCCATGTAGTTTATCTATTTCCCCATCCCATGTAGTTTATCTATTTCCCCATGCCATGTAGTTTATCTATTTCCCCATGCCATGTAGTTTATCTATTCCCCATGCCATGTAGTTTACATATTTCCCCATGCCATGTAGTTTATATATTTCCCCATGCCATGTAGTTTATCTATTTCCCCATGCCATGTAGTTTATCTATTCCCCATGCCATGTAGTTTACATATTTCCCCATGCAATGTAGTCTAGCTATTCCCCATGCCATGTAGTTTATCTATTCCCCCATGTCATGTAGTTTATCTATTTCCCCATGCCATGTAGTTTAGATATTTCCCCATGCCATGTAGACTATCTATTTCCCCATGCCATGTAGTCTATCTATTTCCCCATGCCATGTAGTTTATATATTTCCCCATTTCATGTAGTTTATCTATTTCCCCGTGCCATGTAGTTTATCTATTTCCCCATGCCATGTAGTATATCTATTTCCCCATGCCATGTAGTTGGTTTTTCAGAAGAGTACATTCGTGATTAAACAGAACAAAAATAGCTTGACAGCATACCAGAAATTCTTCAATTCACAAAAGATTCTCGAAACACCGCCCTTTGATCACACAAGGTCAACATGATTTGATAGTAAATGCGCACTTGGAAGATTTCCATAACACAGTGCGTCCCAAATATCACTATGAGTGCATAAACATCCGATACTATTCATTCCACAATAACCAACGTGAACCGATTGCACCAATACATTATTAACGATATACTATATAGTACAATGACATCAGGTCCAATCGGTGTAACGTTATTGACACTTTTGCGGTTGAGGATTTCATTTAATTAGAAGGTATCGTAATTCGGGCGGAGATTCGGGTTCATTTGATATATCGAGTAATTGCATGGTACTTTATTAAAGGTACTCAATCCGATTAAGCGCCCCTCTATTATTATTTATTTAGCTTCGGGGGTAAAAATATTTGATTCGAGTCGAGGAACCCACACATCAAAGCTCAGGGTGATCAGATATCGATTTTTTAAATCTATTATTTGTCAACACCTGGAATATAAATAGTGGCCCAATAAAAGTCGACGAGAAGTACAAATTGCGGATGAAGATGGATAACTCTAAAATCAAGTGGCTTTTTTGTGTCAGATATTTGACAAACCGGCAAAATTTCGTTGAACAAAATGTTGATAAATAACAGGTTTTATTTTATACTATAGTTGACTGTGGTTAGCATTATTTTGGGCAATTAATCGATTCTGATAACTGAAACGGCATTTTTTTAAATGTGTTGTTGTTGAAATCTGATGGTATGGGGACCATCGAATCGGATTGAGTACCTCTAACCACACTTCGGCTTATTAGGGCGGAGATTTGAGTTCACTCGACATTCAATGATTTCCAAGTACGACGTTAACCGTATAGCCATAGCCTGGTTTGTAAACTCTGCCTGTCATTTGCAGAATGAGGTCCCCAGAGGGTGAATTTAGTGACGCTATCCCGCATAGCTGGCGAGTATCACTAAGTTCACCCTCTGGGGACCTCATTCTGCTTATGCCTCATCTTCTCTGGAAAGTTTCTTTATTATCTATTATATATTTTGGAAGATCTGTCTGTGTGTGTATGTGTGTGTGTGTGTGTGTCTGTGTGTTCGCGATGAACTCGAAAACGGCCCAGCCGATTTCGATGAAACTTTGTATGTGGGGGTATTTTCGGCCGGGGGGTGGCATGGGCCTATTGATTTATCCGAGCGACGTGACCTTGACCTTGAAATCGGGTAATTTCAAGGCAAAACGCCCAAATATCACGGGATTTCGATGAAACTTGGTATGTGGAGTTACCATCGGCTGAGGAGTTGCATAAACCTATTAATTTGCCCGTGCGACGTGACCTTGACCTTGAAATCGGGTCATTTCAAGGTCAAACGCCCGAATATCACGGGATTTCGATGAAACTTGGTATGTGGGGGTGTCTTCGGCCGGGGAGTGACATAAGCCGATTAATTTGCCCGTGCGACGTGACATTGACCTTGAAATCGGGTCATTTCAAGGTCAAACGCCCGAATATCACGGGATTTCGATGAAACTTGGTATGTGGGGTACATTCGTACGGGGAGTCTCATAAGCATATTCATTTGCCCGTGCGACGTGACCTTGACCTTGAAATCGGGTCAATTCAAGGTCAAATCGCCAATTTTGATGGGATTTCGACGAAATTTGATACATGGGGTTACTGTTGTCCACTGTGTGTTTTGGACGGGTCATATCGTAACCCCGACCTCACCTTGACCTTCAAAATGATCAATTCGAGGTCAAATCGGGTAAAACCGGATGGATTTCGACGGGCACGTTTGTCGGGTACTTTTTTCCGGGCAGTGTTTTGGACTGGTCAAATCGTTACCCCACTTGACCTTGACCTTCAAAATGGACAATTCAAGGTCAAAGCCCGGACGAAGTCGGGTCACCTTCTAGTCTCATATATATTTTGAAGACCTCTGTCTGTATGTATGTTTGTTTGTCTGTCTGTCATTAATACAAATCTACGATTCTTGACCGATCGGGACGAAACTTGGTACGTGAGTGTAGTTTGACCAGGCGGTCGTCGTTGTCGTATTGGCGAGCCCGTGCGGCACCCGCTTCGCGCATGCGCAGACGAGATCTCGGAAACGGGTGGAGCTATCGACTTGAAATTTGCTATGTGAATGTATCTTGCCCCGGATGCGAATTTTATCGGGTCACCAAGCCCGTGCGGCGCCCGCTTCGCGCATGCGCAGACGAGATCTCGGAAACGGGTGGAGCTATCGACTTGAAATTTGGTTTTTGAATAGCCCGGACAACGTCGGGCTCATCGGCTAGTCTCTTCTATATATTTTGAGAACTCCTTGTATTCGAGAGATAGCCCACACCCTCCGGACCTCAATGATATGATCGTGAATGAGTATTGATATACCCCACTAAACTTTGACAAACACCAGTAATGGTGTGTAGATCATTTACATATCTCTCCTATATATTTTGATACAATCTATCTAATTTACATATCTCTCTTATATATTTATGTTTGTGTGTGTGTTGTACTTCATACAAATCTACGATTCTCGACCGATCGGGACGAAACTTGGTACGTGTGTGTAGTTTGACCAGGCGGTGGTCGTTGACGTATTGGCGAGCCCGTGCGACGCCCGTGCAGCGCATGCGCAGACGAGATCTCGGAAACGGGTGGAGCTATCGACTTGAAATTTGCTATGTGAATGTATCTTGCGCCGGGTACAAATTTGATCGGGTCGATAGGGCCCGTGCGACGCCCGTGCAGCGCATGCGCAGACGAGATCTCGGAAACGGGTGGAGCTATCGACTTGAAATTTGGCATGTGAATGTATCTTGCGCTGGGTACAAATTTTCATGCGCAGACCAGATCTCGGAAACTGGTGGAGCTACCGGGTACAAATTTTACTTATTGAAACGCGTGGAGCTAAAAATTGAAAAAATATATATAAAAATGTCATGTTTCGGACAAGCCGCCGGTGGCGGGCTAACCTGCTAGTCTATTATATATTTTGGAAGATCTGTCTGTGTGTGTGTTCGCGATTAACTCGAAAACGGCCGACCCGATTTCGATGAAACTTCGTATGTGGGGGTATTTTCGGCCGTGGGGTGGCATGGGCCTATTAATTTGTCCGTGCGACGTGACCTTGACCTTGAAATCGGGTCAAATCAAGGTCAAATCGCCAATGTTGATGGGATTTCGGCGAAATTTTATACGTGAGGGTACTTTTGTCAACTGAGTGTTTTGGACGGGTCAACTCGTGACCCCGACCTGATCTTGACCTTCAAAATAATAAATTCAAGGTCAAATCGGGTAAAACCGGATGGATTTCGACGGGTACGTTTGTCGGGTACTTTTGTCCGGGCAGTGTTTTGGACTGGTCAAATCGTGACCCCACTCGACCTTGACCCTCAAAATGGACAATTCAAGGTCAAAGCCCGGACGAAGTCGGGTCACCTTCTAGTATATATATATATATCTTTATTATCCTCCATATATGGAGATTCATATATAAATTTTTATATTATGAGAACAAACACAATTTGGTACATAACAGTGCATCAGAAATTTAAGATTACAAACATATCTACAATACATGTCTTAATATGTATGATGAATCATCTACACATGCACATATACACACAATCATGTATCACATAATGTAGACATTCCACTCTACAGCCATATCGTACCTAGTGACAGAGAAATAGCATACTCTTTTTTAGTTTAGTTTCTCTATATCCCCAAATTGGCAGACGATACATTGCATAATCGAGGTTCCCAATGGGTATACAATATTCATTGTCTATGAGGCCATGCAGAATCAGGTCCCCATATGGTGAATTTGGTGACGGTAGCCACCATCTGGGGACCTCATTCTGCAAATGACAGGCCCATTAAACTCAGGTTTGGCTATATACTAGATTTCACGAAAAATAAAACCCTCCAAGATTCGATTTTATGTCATCGAACAGAATTTGTCTTGAGGCTGTCTCAGTGACTTTGAAAGGGAAATACGCAACTGGATTTTATCACAGTTTGATATTCATATCAATGGTCTATATAACTATTTTGTAAGTACAGAAAGTTGAAAAATATCATTTAACGATCGATTAAAATTATTTAAATAGTGTTTGACTTAAGCGACCGCAGGCTGAAACACATTTATAGCTATAGCCTTTATCTCAGTCTTTTGGTGGAAATATATAGTTCAAAATACGTCGTTATTTATGTACAGATTGTTTGAGCTCTTAAAGGGACATGGCCTGTTCGAACCCTTGAAATACAGTGCGTAAAGTTGTTCAATTCACGGTGGGGAATCGCGTGGTATCGAGTTGACGCGATCAGAAACGTAGAAAAAGGTAATAAACTAGGTTAATGATATACTACAAAGTAGTTTGGCAGCTACGAGCATATGCTATATATATTTATTTCAAACAAGCTGATACCTCATTTGTATTCAAACTCACAGTTGTTTGCTCTAACATTCTGACCAAAGTTGTCAGCCGAATGATTCTGTATGGACTGGGATAACCCACGAACCATCGACTGGAAACTTTGGTCAGAATGATAAAGAAACAACTTGAGTATTACCGAATAAGTATAACGTATCAACTTGTTTTAAAAATTAAGTAGCATATGCTCGTAACAGTCAAAATTCTATCGTGTTTTGGTGGGTTTGCGCTCACCTCGGCCATTTTGAAAAACGAAACCACGTGATTTCCCATAGTGCAATTGCTTCATGCATGATAAGATAACGCCATGTTTAACTTTTCCGGAAGCATTGCGCGCTATTCTGTATCCAATTCCATAATTACAATGAATACAACATTTTAATGTCACAATATTTCACGGTGGGGAATCACGTGGTATCACGGTGGGGAATCACGTGGTATCACGGTGGGGAATCACGTGGTATCACGGTGGGGAATCACGTGGTTTCGAGGTCGATGAGTACCACGCACTCAAAATGTGCAAACGCACAAAAACATAACATATGAGGAATTGACACAAAACATAGCATTTTGACAGTTACGAGCATATGCTAGTTTATTTTCAAAACAAGTTGATACCTTATTTGTTCGGAAATAGTTTTCTATAACAATGTTTCCAGTCGGAGGTTCGCGGAATACACAATATCGTGCATATAATACTACAAGGAGAATCTTTCAACTGAAAACTGTGGTCAGAATGTTAGTGCAAACAACTGTGAGTTTGGACACAAATTAGGTATCAGCTCTTTTGAAAAATAGTATAGCATATGCTCGTAGCTGCCAACATACCATGTAATATATAATTTTCCTGCCAACATACCATGTAATATATAATTATCCTGCCAACATACTGTGTAGTATATAATTATCCTGCCAACATGCCATGTAGTATATAATTATCCTGCCAACATACCATGTAATATAAAATTATCCTGCCAACATACCATGTAATATATAATTATCCTGCCAACATGCCATGTAGAATATAATTATCCTGCTAACATACCATGTAATATATAATTATCCTGCCAACATACCATGTAATATATAATTATCCCGCAAACATACCATGTAATTTATAATTATCCTGCCAACATACCATGTAATATATAATTATCCTGCCAACACACGACGTATTATATAATTATCGTGCCAACATACCATGTAATATATAATTATCCCGCCAACATACCACTTAATATATAATTATTCTGCCAACATTCCACGTAATATATAATTATCCCGCAAACATACCACTTAATATATAATTATCCTGCCAACATACCACTTAATATATAATTATCCTGCCAACTTACCACTTAATATATAATTATCCTGCCAACATACCACGTAATATATAATTATCCTGCCAACATACCACTTAATATATAATTATCCTGCCAACATACCTTGTAATATATAATTATCCCGCCAACATACCACGTAATATATAATTATCATGCCAACATACCATGTAATATATAATTATCCTGCCAACATACCATGTAATATATCATTATCCTGCCAACATACCATGTAATATATAATTATCCTGCCAACATACCATGTAATATATCATTATCCTGCCAACATACCATGTAATATATAATTATCCTGCCAAAATACCATGTAATATATAATTATCCTGCCAAAATACCATGTAATATATAATTATCCTGCCAACATGCCATGTAATATATAATTATCCTGCCAACATACCATGTAATATATAATTATCCTGCTAACATGCCATGTAATATATAATTATCCTGCCAACATGCCATGTAATTTATAATTATCCCGCCAACATACACTATAATATATAATTATCCTGCCAACATGCCATGTAATACATAATTATCCTGCTAACATACCATGTAATATATAATTATCCCGCCAACATGCCATGTAATATATAATTATCCCGCCAACATGCCATGTAATATATAATTAGACTGCCTACATACCATGTAATATATAATTATCCTGCCGACATACCATGTAATATATAACTATCCCGCCAACATACCATGTAATATATAATTATCCTGCCAACATACCACTTAATATATAATTATCCCACCAACATACCACTTAATATATAATTATTCTGCCAACATACCACGTAATATATAATTATCCCGCCAACATATCACTTAATATATAATTATCCTGCCAACATACCACTTAATATATAATTATCCTGCCAACATACCATGTAATATATAATTATCCTCCAACATACCATGTAATATATAATTATCCTGCCAACATACCATGTAATATATACTTATCCTGTCAACATACCATGTAATATATAATTATCCTGCCAACATACCATGTAATATATAATTATCCTGCCAACATGCCATGTAATTTATAGTTATCCCGCCAACATACCATGTAATATATAATGATCCTGCCAACATACCATGTAATATATAATAATGCTGCCAACATACAATATAATATTTAATTATCCTGCCAACATGCCATGTAATATATAATTATCCTGCTAACATACCATGTAATATATAATTATCCCGCCAACATGCTATGTAATATATAATTATCCCGCCAACATACCACTTAATATATAATTATTCTGCCAACATACCACGTAATATATAATTATCCTGCCAACATACACTTAATATATAATTATCCCGCCAACATACCATGTAATATATAATTATCCCGCCAACATACCACGTAATATATAATTATCCTGCCAACATGCCATGTAATATATAATTATCCCGCCAACATACCACTTAATATATAATTATCCCGCCAACATACCACTTAATATATAATTATCCTGCCAACATACCACTTAATATATAATTATCCCGCCAACATACCACTTAATATATAATTATCATGCCAACAAACAACTTAATATATAATTATCCTGCCAACATACCATGTAATATATAATTATCCTGCCAACATAACACGTAATATATAATTATCCCGCAAACATACCACTTAATATAAAATTATCCTGCCAAAATGCCATGTAATATATATATAATTATCCCGCCAACATACCATGTAATATATAATTATCCTGCCAACATGCCATGTAATATATAATTATCCCGTCAACATACCATGTAATATATCATTATCCTGCCAACATGCCATGTAATATATCATTATCCCGCCAACATACCATGTAATATATAATTATCCTGCCAACATACACTTAATATATAATTATCCCGCCAACATACCATGTAATATATAATTATCCCGCCAACATACCACGTAATATATAATTATCCTGCCAACATGCCATGTAATATATAATTATCCCGCCAACATACCACTTAATATATAATTATCCCGCCAACATACCACTTAATATATAATTATCCTGCCAACATACCACTTAATATATAATTATCCCGCCAACATACCACTTAATATATAATTATCATGCCAACAAACAACTTAATATATAATTATCCTGCCAACATACCATGTAATATATAATTATCCTGCCAACATACCACGTAATATATAATTATCCCGCAAACATACCACTTAATATAAAATTATCCTGCCAAAATGCCATGTAATATATATATAATTATCCCGCCAACATACCATGTAATATATAATTATCCTGCCAACATGCCATGTAATATATAATTATCCCGTCAACATACCATGTAATATATCATTATCCTGCCAACATGCCATGTAATATATCATTATCCCGCCAACATACCATGTAATATATAATTATCCTGCCAACATAACATGTAATATATAATTATCCTGCTAACATACCATGTAATATATAATTATCCCGCCAACATGCCATGTAATATATAATTATCCTGCCAACATACCATGTAATATATAATTATCCTGCCAACATGCCATGTAATATATAATTATCCTGTCAACATACCATGTAATATATGATTATCCTGCCAACATGCCATGTAATATATAATTATCCTGTCAACATACCATGTAATATATAATTATCCTGCCAACATGCCATGTAATATATAATTATCCTAGTTTATTATACAGTATAGCATATGGTCGTAGCTGCCAAAATACCATGTAATATATAATTATCCAGCCAACATGCCATGTAATATATAATTATCCTGCTAACACACCATGTAATATATAATTATCCTGCCAACATACCACGTAATATATAATTATCCTGTCAACATACCATGTAATATATAATTATCCTGCCAACATGCCATGTAATATATAATTATCCTAGTTTATTATACAGTATAGCATATGCTCGTAGCTGCCAAAATACCATGTAATATATAATTATCCAGCCAAAATGCCATGTAATATATAATTATCCTGCTAACACACCATGTAATATATAATTATCCTGCCAACATACCACGTAATATATAATTATCCTGCCAACATACCATGTAATATATAATTATCCTGCCAACATACCATGTAATATATAATTATCCTGCAAACATACCATGTAATATATAATTATCCTGCCAACATACCATGTAATATATAATTATCCTGCCAACATACCATGTAATATATGATTATCCTGCTAACATACCATATAATATATAATTATCCTGCCAACATACCATGTAATATATAATTATCCCGCCAACATGCCATGTAATATATAATTATCCTAGTTTATTATACAGTATAGCATATGCTCGTAGCTGCCAACATGCCATGTAATATATAATTATCCTGCCAATATGCCATGTAATATATAATTATCCTGCCAACATGCCATGTAATATATAATTATCCTAGTTTATTATACAGTATAGCATATACTCGTAGCTGCCAACATGCCATGTAATATATAATTATCCTAGTTTATTATACAGTATAGCATATGCTCGTAGCTGCCAACATACCATGTACTATATAATTATCCTAGTTTATTATACAGTATAGCATATGCTCGTAGCTGCCAACATGCCATGTAATATATAATTATCCTAGTTTATTATACAGTATAGCATATGCTCGTAGCTGCCAACATACCACGTAATATATAATTATCCTAATTATATATTACATGGCATGTTGGCAGGATAATTATATATTACATGGTATTTTGGCAGGATAATTATATATTACATGGTATTTTGGCAGGATAATTATATATTACATGGTATGTTGGCAAGATAATTATATATTACATGGTATGTTGGCAGGATAATTATATATTACATGGTATGTTGGCAGGATAATTATATATTACATGGTATGTTGGCAGGATCATTATATATTACGTGGTATGTTGGCAGGATGATTATATATTAAGTGGTATGTTGGCAGGATAATTATATATTACGTGGTATGTTGGCAGGATAATTATATATTACGTGGTATGTTGGCAGGATAATTATATATTAAGTGGTATGTTGGCAGGATAATTATATATTAAGTGGTATGTTGGCGGGATAATTATATATTACGTGGTATGTTGGCGGGATAATTATATATTAAGTGGTATGTTGGCAGGATAATTATATATTACGTGGTATGTTGGCAGGATAATTATATATTACATGGTATGTTGGCAGGATAATTATATATTACATGGTATGTTGGCGGGATAATTATATATTACATGGCATGTTGGCGGGAAAATTATATATTACATGGTATGTTAGCAGGATAATTATATATTACATGGCATGTTTATTATACAGTATAGCATATGCTAGTAGCTGCCAACATACCATTTAATATATAATTATCCTAGTTTATTATATTATTACTTGTTTCTCGTCGGCCATTTTGATTCGGGTGGATGGTACCCATCAACTCGAAACGACGTGATTCCCCACCGTGATATTTTATCTGGACCCTATCATCGAAGTTGTATTATTTATTACATCAATGGCTGCGGACTCACGTACCACAGTAGCGATGGCATTGTATGTGTGACAATTGTTATGATGGAGTTTGGTGACAATGGCTGCGGACACACGTACCACAGTAGCGACGGGATAGTAGGTGTGACAATTTATTATGGTGGAGATTGGCTGCGGACACACGTTTCACAGTAGCGATGGCATAGTAGGTGTGACAATTTGTTATGGTGGAGTTTGGCTGCGGACACACGTATCACAGTGGCGATGGCATAGTAGGTGTGACAATTTATTATGGTGGAGTTTGGCTGTGGACACACGTACCACAGTAGCGATGGCATTGTATGTGTGACAATTTGTTATGGTGGAGTTTGGTGACAATGGCTGCGGACACACGTACCACAGTAGCGATGGCATAGTATGTGGGACAATTTATTATGGTGGAGATTGGCTGCAGACACACGTATCACAGTAGCGATGGCATAGTAGGTGTGACAATTTATTATGGTGGAGTTTGGCTGCAGACACAGGTATCACAGTAGCGATGGCATAGTAGGTGTGACAATTTATTATTGTGCAGTTTGCTGACAATTTGTCGTCACATTTTTGTGCTATAGCTAGCCATGGTGCGCGCTGAGTTTCCGCACAATGAGTCGACTCGACCAATTAACCCATTGCGTTTCACCAAGGTTGATCTCTACTCATTACGTAGGCTACATTGTATTATCTACGATATATATAATTGCACGATCGATCGTCCCGAATTGTGATTGACCGTGGTAATCCCTCATTCACTCACATATAATGCATGCAGTACGTGTTATTGATATGATCTCAATTCATGTTTACCACTTATATTAATTTCATGCGTATTAACCCTTTACCCAACAAACCGGCCAAAACCGGCCAAATAAAGCTTCAACAGCCTAAAATATCTTCGGTCTGTCTCAATAGAACCATACAAATATGGATATCATTGGAACCGGCTCCTTGACCACATTGTGATAGTTACAGTTATGCCCTGTGCCAATGCATTCTCTTATATATGCGAGTCGACCATAGGTCGCCTCGCATATATAAGAGAATGCATTGGCCTAAAACAAATCTTTTTTTAACACTTTTTACCATTTTTTCTTACATTCTTTAACAATTTTATAATTTTTAATGTGTTAAGCCAATGCATTCTCTTATATATGCGAGGCGACCTATGGTCGACTCGCATATATAAGAGAATGCATTGGCACAGGGCCCTTCTGTTGGTTAAAGGGTTAAGACAGTTCCCCAACTGCAGTTTTTATTTTGCGACGTTTAGTTCTCCGCATAATTCCGCTAATATTATCATGTGGGCCGATGAAGCTATGTCGGAACTGTTGAATGAAATGCAGCTGCGAGAAAGTATCTGGAATAAACAAAGCGAACTATACAAGTACCAAAAAACAAGAAAAATGCTGAGTATAACTAACTTTGGAGGACTCATTGTGCGAATTTGCAGCTGGTGACATGGCTAGCTATGGCATATTAATTATAAAAACCAATTGTTACCAAACTCCACCATATATATTTGTCACACCTAATATGCCATCGCGACTGTGATACGTGTGTGCCAATGTATATAATGCTCTAAATAATCGACTCCTTAACCACAGCAGAATTATGGTTAATTTTTCAGGATTTAGTCGGAAATATGACTCGTTGCCATTCATCGGAAAGCTCGTCGACTTTTTCTCGACTAAATCTCGATGGTGAAAAATAATAGATTTCAAAAACGATATCTAGGTGGGTTCCTCGACTCGAATCAGGTATGTTTTACCCCGAATCCAAATAAATAGGTTAATTGACGGGCGCTTAATCGGATTATGCATCTTTAATCTGGCGAAACTATAGGATATATATATATCCACACCCCTGGTGTCTCTTGTGTACTAGTCTACGACTTCACCAACGAAAACTTCCTTCTTTCGTGAAAAATGACACAGTCCAAATACTTCTGAAATTCGTACCCGTAACCACCACTTACCAAATCGAATCTGGTGCATGGATTAACTCAGATTATTCCGATAGACTATGTACTATATGTGGTACAACTGTATGGGTCGAATTCCACGTAATATTGCAATGCCCGTGTTTAACATACCTGCGAGTCAAATACATAAACAAATACTATTAGTGTAGTCCAAATACAATCACATGCATTAATTAACGACGGAAAACGTTGAGAAACCTTTCTTTATTCATTAGACGAATCCTGTTTTATTCAAAAACTTCTGAGGCATACTATATATACGTAATACATTGAAATCCGATATTAGCATATTTGATATCTGTTTTATTAAAATATGTGAAATTTTCACCGCGCACCACTTTTTGTTTTTTCACAGAAATGAAATGCACTGTTCATTGTATTCCACCACGCTCATACTTGTGTCGTGTATACTTGGCGATTTGAGTAAATAATTGAATTGAATTGAATTGAATGTCAACGTGAAACTGATGGATGCTTTCTGTGGATTTTTTCCCGATGACTGCGCCGTACGAAATTTTGACTGATTGCGGTCGGACTTTGCATCTTTAATTTCCAGTACTTTTCTTTACGGGATAAACTTGACTGTCGTCAGATAACAATATGAACACTTTACGGAAATAAATGTTCGGGAAACAGACAGAATATAACTTAGTGCTATATGATCAATATTCCAGAGACATGATAAAACAAGAAAACCATAGTCAGAAATGGTAACGCGCTCAATATCATATATTATATACCCATGATTGTAATTATAGAATATAAAATATATTGGTTTCACATATGACCAATTCATAATCCCGTTTACATAACAATAACAACCAGCACCTAATTAACGAACCGGCGGCCGACTCGGCCGTCTCCGACCACAGCCCCCAGTAGGTCGCAGAACGAAAAATGTCTATAAAAGTTGAAATATAAGACTTACAAATTATCATTTTCATTTCTTTTATTTGTAATTTACAGAGCTTGTCACAAACCAAAAATCAACATTATTGACATAATAATGTAAGGGACAATAAACGAAATTGAAATTCCCAACTACACCTTTTACCGGACTCAGCCTCCGAGTCGATGTTCGACTTTTAAATCCGTCCCAAATTTTTTTTAATATTCTATAAATAAAACACCCAGCGCCCAGGCGAAACAGGAATCTCTACATTAGTATACACGCGGAGCGCGAAATAAAGACCGTGTATCGATTGGGACGGAAATCAATTGGGACGGAGGTACCTGATTATATCAAGACTAGATATCGATTAGGACTGGAAATCAAGACTTTATATCGATTGAGACGGAGAAAAGCGGACATTAACAGACCCATGATAATTATTGATAGAATCCGAGCAAACCAAGAAAGAGATGATCAAGCGGGCAGTTCAATAGAATATAAAGTGTTGTGACATTCGTGGCACAGAAACGGTACATTTCAACCCCGAGTATATACGTTATAGTAAAGCCAAACTCCAGGGAGAGTTATCTCCCATCGCTCCGCTGAGTTATCACTGTCATAAGGACATTTGGTAAGGATTTCTTACATGTACGTGTTCTTAGTTCTTATGTTTTATGATTAAAATTGTCTATGTCTGGCTCAGTCTATATCGTTCTTATCAATACCGAATTACTAATACCATTATTGCAAACTTTTGGTTGTGAAAATAAGATAATAGTTGACTAAATATAGTTCCGACGATATGTAATAATATATGTATCGGTCCGCAAAGTACCATCCTTGTGGCAGTGCTATATCGCAGTGCTAACGTAGAGGGCGCTGCGTGGAGTTTGTAGTAAAGCTTGCGACACGAACAAAGGGAGATAAGAAAGAGAGAACAGAAAAACAGTTCCCACCCCAAGAGGGTACGGAATTATCGAACTGTTGTAATGAAACCGTATTATGATACCGCACCTTATTGTAAAATAAAAATACATTTCTACAGCTGTTCCACAGCCTTGATTTTATGGTAAATGTATGTAAGTCGTCGACCGAATAATGAAACGTCTGGTGTCCGGTCAGTGGTGGGGTTACTAAGAAATGTGATTGGCTGGGGCCTTTCGTCGGACACAAAAGCGAGCCCTCTGCGTGCTGTATTCCTCGTGATATCGGCCGTTCGACGAAATTTCAAATTCTGTTCCGCAGATTGTCATTCTATTCCACATTCCATCCCATCCCGCAGATTGCCATATCCCCATTTTAATAAAATGACTAATTTCAAGTTTACGAACTATTTTACACGACAATGTATATTTCTGTATTATGTAAACAGCGGGACTATAAGACTCAAACCGACTCACTCCACCTAATAAATAATAATGACGCCCCTTGTAAATCATCCCACATGAACTCACAAGACAAAGGGGTAACATCGCCCCTTCTAAATAATCCCACATGAACTCAGAAGACAAAAGGGTAACCTTGCATTCCCCGACAGATAACGACCATAACAAAAGACAGAACGAAGCTAAGTCCGTCTGGTATAGTGAAAAGAGAACGTACATTGAGTGTATATACAAAGGTCCCGTCGTTCGATTTGTACACACGCCAATTCATTGGTGATTAAAGGAATGTAGACACGCCATAAATCGACCATCCTGTCACTGGAGAATAATGGTCTCGTCAGGTCGCATTGGTGCGACTAACAATGCCGTCTGGATTTCAGTGGAGGGCTCGCCCAGAACAGACGTGAGTGTGCGCAATACCGGCAATAGTAAAACGGCGCGACGCAAGAGTGGTCACGTGGTAGTATGACGCAACAACCAGACGTTTCCAGAATAGAAAAGTTGTATGCGGTTGTACGTCCGTGAATCGCGTGTCTGAGGTATACACGTACAGCACACATTCACGCGCTGACATGGGGTTTGAGGCGTATCGACCACATCTTTGACTTCATCAATCTGCATCATTTTGGAATTTCATGCAAGAACATATTATACCAGTTGGAGAATTTAAGACCGAAGATAGTTTGAAACGATTCCGCTGTTATTTTTCTATCAACATTTAATGTAAACTATTCTGATTTTTAGTCCAAAAAGTCGAATATTTTCCTACTTTTAGTTAACATTATAGACTGAAGTGGCATTTAGCTGGAATTTTTTAACCATACGTAGTTAAATTGAAATTGTTCTACTTACAACAAAACTCACAAATACATGGACCGTGAATTAATAAGTTCGTGAACGTTTGTGAGCTCCTCTGTGTGGGATATGACTCGGAGGTCATGTCTGTTCGTGAACGTTTGTGAGCTCCTCTGTGTGGGAGATGACTCAGAGGTCATGTCCTTATCTGAGCTCCTCTGTGTGGGAGATGACTCGGAGGTCATGTCCTTAAATTGGCCTTAGTTTGTATCTATTAGTGCATGGCAATCATATCATTCGTCGTCGTGAAACACGAGAATCTTGCGAAACACAAAGCGCTATGTAAGTTATGACCCGATAACAGCAAGCCTTGAAATAGTGTGTCTATCATTTGCAGAATGAGGTTCCCAGAGGGTTAATTTAGTGATGCTACCCCGCATAGCGGGCTAGCATCACCAAATTCACCCTCTGGGAACCTCATTCTAGTTCAGTGTAAGCAGAATGAGGTCCCCAGAGGGTGAATTTGGTGATGCTGGAGACCTCATTCTGCAAATGACAGACACCCTATGTCAAGGCTTGAATAACAACATAATGAAGTACGGCATAATCAGGACACGAAGACTCAATTCAATTCTTTATTCTCGTGACCTATTTTTATAATACATAGGTATCGAGATAACATTTGTACACTACATATAACATGGTATATATATATATATTATAACATATTGTTATAAATAAATATAAATAAACACATTATAAATAAATAAGTATAATAGCACTATCATTGCTATAATTATATAGCACTATTATATAAATATTGCAACGCTTGGAGGTGACTATGCCAAAATAGTGATCTGAGGGGAGGAATAGTCCCCGAGCCGGAGGCGAGGGGACTATTCCTCCACTGAGGACCACTATTTTGGCATAGTCACCGACAAGCCGTGCAATATTTATTATATTTTATCGAACGTTTTTCATTCTGTCCCAGGACCCATAATGTCAAACAATTCACAATCATCTATATTCCCATGTATTCCCTTTTCATTGCAGAACGATTTCAATATTTTCAGTGCAAAGTTTTGTTTCTTTTTTTTGTTTTTGTCAAATTTTCTTCAATAAATTGCCCGGCTTCTATATAATTGGGCAAATCTTAAATTTTCTTCCTCGGGAATTATTAACAATGGAAAGCAGACGTCGTTGTTGTTGATGTTGTTATTAAACAATGACATTAGTTCAAAACAATACTTTTTTTTTACCGAAAACAAACTGAAGATTCGTTCAGAAAATTTAGTAGCGTGAACTAAGGAAATAGACAAAAATATCGAAGCGATATTGTGATCAGCGGAGAAAGGAACATGATAAATCGCCGCACCAAACATGCGTAAAACATCACAAATAACATAAAGAATTTGCTTACGATAATTTATTATTCTCTAGTTGTCGATTACAAAGACATTTCGGACAAAAACACGTTGAACTTTTGCAGCGAGTCGGAGTTGACTTTCAAATTACCTCCCCGGAATAGTGGGCATGCTAAAAATAGATTTCTGGATTTTCCAAGCGATAGTGGGTCTGCTATAATTAGGAGGTCCACTATAGTTTCGTGGACGACACTATTGATAATAGTGAATGTACATCAACCAATCACAAGCGTGGATAAGGCTTAGATAGTCGCGTGAGATAAAATATTCATCGTAATAATAGGCTTAGAAATGTTCATATATATTTATGCACAAACACACACACACAGTTATATATCAATGTATCAATAAACCCGTAATCCCCTTACTACGAGTGACAAGCACGATTGTCTCCCTTACTACGAGTGACAATCACGATTGTCTCCCTTACTACGAGTGACACGCACGATTGCCCCCCTTACTACGAGTGACAAGCACGATTGTCTCACAAACGGACTCGAAGTCGACATTTCTACGAAACGGTTTTTAGACCGTCCGAAAAAAATCCACTGCAAATAGCCCTTCCTAATAATGATATGAAGTCGTTTATTATGCGACATGTGTCTAATATAAATAAAGAGTCCATATAATATAAATAAAGAGTCCATATAATATAAATAAAGAATATAAATAAAGAGTCCATATAATATAAATAAAGAGTCCATATAATATAAATAAAGAGTCCATATAATATAAATAAAGAGTCCATATAATATAAATAAAGAGTCCATATAATTTGTCCATGTTTATTTTATTGCGATGATGGTTGTACATACTTTAACGATTTTCGTATTTACCCACTAAGAGTGCCTCATGTCCCTTTAGAAATCAACGTGGATTGATCGATCTCGGTCAACTTCCGTACATATCCGTACATATATCAGTACATATCCGTACATATGAACCAATTTAACATGAGAGAGTGCTGATTCGTATCTATACATTCAAACATGTAACAAACTTGTAAATACACCAAGCAGAACAACAATATCGGTCAGTGTCCGACCACGCGTACAGAAAGGGCGTTTAAAGGGTTACTGTTCACTAAATCCAGTCATTTATGGGACCATCTCCTTTTATACTCAACAGAATAATATGGCTCAAATTCATTCATTTTTTGCATATATTATATGCAAAAAATGAATGAATTTGAGCCATAGATTAGTGCAAAAATAATGTGCTCTATGAACGATGCAAACAAAAAGGTAAATTATAATGAAAATGAATTTATGACTCCAACCATATATTCATTTTCATTCTAATTACCATGTTGTTTGTACCGTTCATAGAGCAGGTGAGTGTATTTTGCACTAATCCATGGCTCAAATTCATTCATGTGTTGCATATATTCTGTTGAGTATAAAAAGAGATGGTCCCAAAAATGTCTGGATTTTGTGTACAGTTAGTTTAGTACATTTAGTATTCACCGAAATTGTACGACACCACCGGAATATACTGTCAGTACATGTACATGTGCCATCAATTTAACCCTTTCAGTGCCAAGTCCGATTTTTGTATCAACCCATATACCCTGTGCCAATGCATTCTCTTATATATGCGAGTCGACCATAGGTCGCCTCGCATATATAAGAGAATGCATTGGCATAACAATTTTTCATCATTTGTTATTATTTTTTACAATTTTAATAATATTTTCTTATATTCTTTAACTCTTTCAGTATTTTGTAGGTTTACTGCCAGGGAATCTTACGTTTTTCATGGGCATCAAAATAATTACTATCAATACTTGGTGATAGTCTTGAGTTATAACATGCCCCTAAGGTTTTATCCAGTTTGTTTTTAAATTCGCTATAGCATGCTTAAGCATACCCAAAAATAATTCAACCCAAAAAAAAAAAAACATGTTTTTTTTTAGGGCCGATTTTACAGACCATAAATTAGGGCCGATGAGATCAGCCCCTGGCACTGAAAGGTTTAAATACAAATACATATTATGTACCTACTTTAGTAAATAAACCCGATAAGTTAGTATCCGCAAACAATATCTCATTTGTAAGAATGCAGCAATCAATTAAAATTATAGACAACTCCGACCACATCGACAGTACCATTTCAGAGAACACAATGTAAATATTTAATACTTTATTTGGGACGAATTATTGTGCATAAACATTACGGCAATTGTTCCGCTAACATTAGTCACTGCATGTACCTCGTTTCTAACAATGAAGCTGTTTTCTGTCTATTTTGATATCAAATTTATGAAAATACAGTAATGCCCTAAATAATCGACTCCTTAACCACAGCAGAATTATGGGTAACTGTTCAGGATTTAGTCGGAAATATATGGCTTATTGCCATTCATCGGAAAGCTCTCAGTGAGATCTTTCGATGTATAATTATGTTACAGTCAATGTCTAAAATCAGTCAATTTGTAAATTGACTGAATTTTTCTGTCAATTTGTAAAATGCCTGTTTCACACAGGCACTGAAATTTTTAGTAATTTTTTTGACATTTTGACTTAAATAAATTTTCAATATATCTATGATGGAGATTGTGGTAAATCTGTTGTCAATTTCCCTTGATGTGACATAATGGTAATAAGTGAATGATTCCACAGTTGATGTGACATAATAGTAATAAGTGAATGATTCCACAGTTGATGTGACATAATAGTAATAAGTGGATGATTCCACAGTTGATGTGACATAATAGTAATAAGTGAATGATTCCACAGTTGATGTGACATAATAGTAATAAGTGAATGATTCCACAGTTGATGTGACATAATAGTAATAAGTGAATGATTCCACAGTTGATGTGACATAATAGTAATAAGTGGATGATTCCACAGTTGATGTGACATAATAGTAATAAGTGAATGATTCCACAGTTGATGTGACATAATAGTAATAAGTGAATGATTCCACAGTTGATGTGACATAATAGTAATAAGTGAATGATTCCACAGTTGATGTGACATAATAGTAATAAGTGAATGATTCCACAGTTGATGTGACATAATAGTAATAAGTGAATGATTCCACAGTTGATGTGACATAATAGTAATAAGTGAATGATTCCACAGTTGATGTGACATAATAGTAATAAGTGAATGATTCCACAGTTGATGTGACATAATAGTAATAAGTGAATGATTCCACAGTTGATGTGACATAATAGTAATAAGTGGATGATTCCACGGTTGATGTGACATAATAGTAATAAGTGGATGATTCCGCAGTTGATGTGAAATAATAGTAATAAGTCATAACGTAAGTGTGGGATTATGATCTTTATAGAGGAAAATATTCACGAAAACAAAAACAAGTTGATGGCAAACCAAGAATATCATAGTGTCTCTATTCTTGTCCATTGACAGTTATTTTCAGTGTATATTACGGATTATGGATTTGCTTATCACGCGCAATTCTGAAAAAGTTGTTTCGAATATCTGCGTGTTTGACATGGGAGTTTCTGATCACCGTGCAATACGATTGATCTGCGTGTTTGACGTGGGAGTTTCTATACGATTGATCTGCGTGTTTGACATGGGAGTTTCTGATCACCGTGCAATACGATTGATCTGCGTGTTTGACATGGGAGTTTCTTATCACCGTGAAATACGATTTCGAGTCTCCGATTATTTTTTGTATAGTGACTTGATATATAGTGACTTGATATACGGTAAATAAAATGTTTTGGGCAATGTTATACTAGAGTGGACTGTGGTTATCATTATTTTTGAGCAATTAATCGATTCTGATAACTGAAGCGGCATTTTAGAAAAGTTGTTGTTGTTGGAATCTAATGATATGGGGACCATCGAATCGGATTGAGTACCTTTAAATTGATATATGAATTGTTTTACAGTTGGCCAAAAGCTCTTTAGAGCTTGTGTTTGTGTAATGTTTTCACCTCCGACTTTAAAAAAATAATCAACTCTCTTCTATTTATACATGCTCAAATTGTTCGGTGAACTATATTAAATTTTCGAGTCTACGATTATTTTTTTTATAGAGACTTGATATACGGTTTTAATAACAATCTATGCCATCAAGTATGATTAAAATACTATAATTCATCACTATTTGAAACATCTGTGTCTCAGAAGATGCCCACCGAGAAATATAAAACTGCTGAAACTTCCCCTCTTTGGTACCCAGAATGCAACATAATTCAAACTTGTTCAATGTAAGGGGAATAACTATATCTTTAATATATAGAGTTATTCCCCCTGCATTGAAAATAATACTGATTTTTACTTCAATCTTGATGACAAAACGCATTGGCAACCCAACAAAAAACAACATATTCACAGTTTATTACACCGGATAAGTTGATAATGCAATGTTTTGGAGCTTTCTCTTTCAAATGGTAAATAAATGGCATATATTTTATATATGTGATCTGGGGGTTAAATTTAATGGTATATATTATGGCATATATTTTATATAATTTAATCTGGGGGTTAAATGGTATATATTATGGCATATATTTTATATAATGTAATCTGGGGGGTTAAATGGTATATATTTTGGCATATATTTTATATAATGTAATCTGGGGGTTAAATGGTATATATTATGGCATATATTTTATATAATGTAATCTGGGGGTTAAATGGTATATATTATGGCATATATTTTATATAATGTAATATGGGGGGTTAAATGGTATATATTATGGCATATATTTTATATAATGTAATCTGGGGGTTAAATGGTATACATGTATATCATGGCATATATTTTATATAATGTAATCTGGGGGTTAAATGGTATATATTATGGCATATATTTTATATAATGTAATCTGGGGGGGGGTCGATAATTAAGTGAGCCTTTAAATGGCTACATATCGGCGAGTCTCGTTAAAAGTACAATAGGGTTCACAGTTGACATGCACCACATGGTTTAGCACCGACACACTCGACATAATTATCTAACTGTTTGCATTTTTATTGGAAAAAAAATCGGTTAACTGTTTGTTGTTGAATTTTACGCCAGGGTTACTGTACTGTTATGATATCTGAATATTTCCCATCAGTCAAGGATACGACTTCAAAAGCAAAAACTCAAGTGGTTCGTTAAAATCCACTGCGGAAGTTTCCGACTAGTTGTCAGGGCGTGTTGTTATTTTGGAGTTGCTTCTGTCTATTATAGCCATTCAAAAGAAAAAAAGTTAATATAGTTTCACCGAAGTGCTGTCGCTCAAAATTTCTTTTCCATACAGATAAAGCCCGATTCGATTCGCTAGATAACTGTATTTAGTATACGAGCGAGGTCAATGTCAAGGACACGGTCGTGAAATTGGACCCGCCCATATTGTTCCCGGGATCAAAGTAGGCCTAAATACCACAATTTGAGTCGGATCGGTCGAGGTCCAGAAACATGCCTACATGAGCGAGGTCAAGGATGAGGTCGCACGTGAAATTGGACCCGCGCATGTTGTTCCCCGCATCAAAGTAGGCCTACATACCAAATTTTAGTCTGATTGGTCGAGCAGTTTTCGAGTCTATAACACACACACACTCTCTCTCTCTCTCTCTCTCTCTCTCTCTCTCTCTCTCTCTCGCTCTCTCTATCTCTCTCTGTCTCTGTATGTCTGTCTGTCTCTCTCTCTCTCTCTCTCAGAAACATGCCTGTATGAGCGTATATGAGCTATGTAAATGTTATGGTCAAGGACACGGTCGCACGTGAAATTGGTCCCGCCCATATTGTTCCCGGGATCAAAGTAGGCCTAATACCCAATTTGAGTCGGATCGGTCGAGCAGTTTTCGAGTATATACCCATACACGCATACAGACATACAGACAGACAGACAGAAATTCCAAAATATATATTAGATAACTCATTTCAAGCCTTGAAATAGTGTCTCTGTCATTTGCAGAATGAGGTCCCCAGAGGGTGAATTTGGTTATGCTACCCCGCATAGCGGGCTAGCATCACCAAATTCACTCTCTGGGAACCTCATTCTGCTGAGGTATAAGCAGAATGAGGTCCCAAGAGGGTGAATTTGGTGATGCTAGCCCGCTATGCGGGGTAGCATCACTAAATTCACCCTCTGGGGACCTCATTCTGCAAATGACAGACACACTATTTCAAGGCTTGACTCATGTCCATTACAGATAATAATCATGTACTTAATATTAGTACATCGCCGCATATGAATTAATAGTTTAACGTAATTGATCCACAAACTATGGTTATTTACAACATATTGGCTTCAAAAACAATGACAAAACAGCACTATAGCGTCTATATATTAATCATGATGTGTACCTAATGTAATTTCTTTTTTGGTTCGCTAAGAATATTTAGATAGGTCTGTCGAAATTTATTTTTCTATTCCGGACATGATAATACAATATTGGTTCGTAACTGATTATTGGTTCCATTGTGTTTTGTTTATGTATACTCCTCGTGAACCATGTATACTGGCTGAGAATAATAAAGCATTACTTACAACATTTATGTAGATTATAGTTATTTCTTTGGATATATAATTAGATATGAATCGAATTCTCCTGTCCGGAAATGCTTCTATCGATCAGAATTGATTATATTTAGAATATTTTCTAGTCTAAAAGGGTTTTTTTTTTTAGCTAACGAACAATAGTGGTTATTGTTAACAGAGACCAGAAATGTTATTGTGTAATTTTGTCACAAATAAACGTTAATTAGGCTCGTTATCGCTTATAACTATAGAATAACACAATACAAACAACCAATCTTGGACATTTGACGTTCGGAACGTAGCTATGGGAACAGACTAATGCTCTCTAGCGCTATATGTTATCACCTGAATGGTCTTTTCTAAAAATAGAACAATAAAGTGTTCCAATTAATCATCTCATTTCATAATACAATATTCGAAATAAAATCAATATTAATTGATAGAAGCGTTTCCGGACATGGGTCTTCAATTCATATTTATTATTTTATACCCACGCAACGTTTTCAAATTTGTTATTTAAAGAGAAAATCCATCTTTAAAATGACACCCACTATATAAAGGTAGGTATATTAGTTATATATAGGATGCTACCAGTTTGGGTGCATATTACTATGTATAACTCTTACTGCTGGGATCTTCCACGTGGGCCTGCAATGCGCTCAGCATTGCTGCTGATGCCCGCCCCTTTGCACTGCCCCAATACGCCAAAACTGCTTTAAGTTAATGGTATCATATATATGACCTATATATGATATCACTAACGTAAAGCAGGCGCGTATATAGTATTGGCGTATAGGGCAGTGCATATGGGGGCAGCGGAGTGCGTTACAGGCCCCTGTGGATCTTCAATCAAAATGTCGCCTAATCAAGTGGCATATTTTATAACAAAAATCTGGTTTTTCATGTTTGAGGATCAATTTGAATTGTTGCATCTCTGTAATATATACATGTACATTAATGCCCAAAGTAATTGACCACCTAACCACATCAGAATTATGGGTAATTTTTCAGGATTTAGCCGAGAGCTTTCCGATGAATGGCAACAAGCCATATTTCCGACTAAATCCTGAAAAGTTACCCATAATTTTGATGTGGTTAAGTGGTCAATTACTTTGGGCATTACTGCATGTAGCGCTAATTTCGTATGTGATATTGCCATTGAAACCATGTGGGCTCTCGATAAAGGAAGGAGTTATTTGAGGGTTAAAAAAGATGGTCCCTTTAAATTATTGAAATTGTCACATAGCGATTTGAGACATGGGGACTTTTTAATTATTCCAGACAGACACAATAAATCACTAGATTGTTTACAACACTTACTCGATCCGGCTGTCTGGTCTGTTCCATTCATCGACATTCAATGAATATCGGAGCAATAAAAGGAATGCACTAACGTCTCGATCGTAAATGATACGTGGGCTGTGGGCAGCCGACTTTAATCATCACTCGTCTCGTTACCAATTCATGGGAAGCGAAAGCAGTTTGTATAACCAGAAGCAACATACTGTCATTTCTGTTTAAACTCATCGAATCCGGGGGCGCTGATACGTTCTGAACAGCCCCTTTGCTACAAAGAGTTGAAATTATTTAAATTAATCGAATCGGAGCGGGAGAAAGAGGAACGTTTCTGGAAAAGTTGTGACGGCTGTGTATTATTATGTGAATTCAAATTTGTGTGACGTTCGCGTTTTAACACTGAAAACAGGATCCGCCGTACGTATACCAGAAATAACAGATACGCACACGAATTCATCAACATGATGTCACAGCCCTGAGTGTTTGGATAATGTGTACGGAAGTTGTCGGTCTACATGTATATATAGAGAAGAGGTGGACACACTGAAATACATACACTGTTAAAATTCCCTGTTATATAAAGGCAAGCCAGCTCTTTATTGTCGCACTAATACTCCAGCTATACTTTGATTCACATCGATCATGCTTCGACGCAGGGTGATTCCATTCTCGACTTGTTGAATGTTTAAATTTCCGAAATAATTGGGACATATCACTGCAATTCTTGCTAAACATTATACAATTATGACTATGTGTAAAGTTTGTCAACTTGGACTTATCCGGATAGGATAGACATTATTGCATCCGACATTAACGTAAAATACACATCATACATATCGCAGTTTTATATAGGGGCCACACTGCATGCACATTGACCCCAATCTCCTTATATCAGAACGAGGACATATACTTAACGCTCTCTAACCGCTCAATTTGCAACACAACATGGGGATTGAACCTACATCCGGATAACTGTCCTGACACCAGTCATCGGAATCAGACTTTATGTAAACAAAACGACAGTCGCTTCTAATTGCGTTCACGAACTCCAAACATATCTAAATGTTACATCACATTTATCGGCATCAAATTCTGAGAGCCATTTAATGCTAGTATTTACCTGGATCGACAGTCAACGAACTCCGAACATATTTAATTTGTATTAGCACGTTTGCCGTCATCAAAATTTCCTAGAGTCATTCGGTGCTATTTTATCTACTCCTGGGTGGATCGGAATTTACCAGTTAACCGCCTTGGTACACATTCCTGGAACCACCGCCTTGGACATCAGTTGACATTAGGAGAGAATGGTACGCGTGGGTGAACTATTCGCAGTAGCGCTGTTATGGTTGGCAAATACCTCCGTCACAGAACGGACGGACAGGGGAGTCCGCGAAGGGCGCAGAATTCCTTCGTCAAGACTGGAACAGATTCGTTTCGGTATTAACCGACTGAGGTGAGTCAACATAAGGCTGCGTCCACATATCTGAACAAAAATGTTGCCAAATTTTCATGAAATTTTTCACAGGCGGCAGCATTCAAGAACATGTCTACTTTTAAATATGTTAACACTTTCATGACGGGAGCTGCGCTGGTACAGCATTAAAGACCCTGTGCCAGTGCATGCTTTTATATTCTCCTATATACATGTATGCGAGTTGCCCATAGGGAGCCTGGCATATATATGAGAATGCATAGGCCTAATTTACATTGACCTTTCTAAGCCAGTGCATTCTCCTGTAACCCATTGCATTCTCTTATATATGCGAGGCATCCTATATTGCATGATTTTTGTGACTTTTGTGAGTCAGTATCGCAAACGTTAGCACAACTGGAAAAAATTATGCCAAATTTTCATGAAATTCTTCAGAGACGGCAGTTTTCAAGAAGATGTCCTTTAAAAAATATTTTAACACTTTCATGACGGGAACTTCGCTGGTGCAGCATTAAAGACACCGTGCCAGTGCATGCTCTTATATATGCGAGTCTGTCATATAGGGAGCCTAGCATATATAAGAGAATCCACTGGCTTACAAGGACAATATTGCATTTTCCTATATATGTGAGGCTTCCTATGAGAGACTCGCATATATAAACAATGCATTGGCACAGGTTTTTCGCAAAATTTCAGGAAGCTCCAGTCATGGGAGTGTTAATAATTGCTGCGCTGGTATTTGCAAAACGACACGAATATAGATATCTCAATTATTATCCGTCTGTAACAACTAGCACAGTAATTACTATAATATGTTACAATGTCTTGAATGTTTAAACATATATAACAGCTTTTCCTTGAATAACCAAATACCGCGAAAATAATATCTTTAGACAATATAACGGTAATTTTTCCTTAACGGCGTAGGTTTTTCATACAGGCACCATGCAACCAGCATCATAGAAATCCACAGTGCCCACCAACATCATGGAAAATTGGCAGGACCAATTATCTATGATACAACTTATTACATTCTTTAACAATTTTTATCATTTTTTATCATTATTTCTTACATTCTTCAACAATTATAAAAAAAATAGAATACAATTTGTTAGGCCAATGCATTCTCTTATATATGCGAGGCGACCTATGATCGATTCGTATATATAAGAGAATGCATTGGCACAGGGGTTTTGCAAAAAATCAGGAAGCTCCAATCATGTAAGGGTTGAACTACCCTATGGAGCCCCTCATAGACATGGGCAGACGACACTCAGCAATACAAGCTGCCACCTGTATCGGGCTCCCTACAGGAAGCTCTCGTCATGGAAGTGTCAATGAACATGCAGGTAATGTAACTAAGAACTAAATTAGCTGCATTATGTCCGATGTTATAAACTTCCCTGTCCGAACATAAAAAGGTTCCCAGGTTCTGAACTTCTGGAGTATTCCGTAGCCAGAGTAGATATTCATGGCATGATCCGAGGTAGCAATACACGATTTCCAGCAATTTTGGCCAACCTTGGAGGGGGGGGGGTATTGTACTTCAAATCTATGCTGAGCCATTATCTTTGGCATAGGACTCATCAAGCATGTTTTCGACAGCAATTTTATAGGTGTACTCATATGTCTGTACTTTAGTTTCTTTGTAAAATTTGTCATTGAGTTATGCGCCTTGGTTTGCACCCACAAACCGCAAAAATTAAAAAACAATTGACTCAATTTGACCATTTTCAACCCAAAAACAGACCATGACAGAGCGAATGTCAGTAAATAATCTTCTTACACGGGATAGAGCTATATGTTAGAGCTGTGAAATATTTGAAATAGAAAAAAAAGTTATCGTATCAATTTGAAAAAAATGTCTTGCAAGCGCATATCACATAATTCAGGGAAGAGAAATCGGGCTATTTTCCTGTAACCAATAACACAGAGTTGGCCTTCACTGAATACGAAAATCCTGTTGCGTATACAAATTTTCCAATTTTTTTTTCTTTGAGAACTTTCCCAGTTTTGTAAAATAATTAAACCTTCAAACCATTAATGACACATTTAACACAGGCTACACTGCCTGTTATGCCCCCCCCCCAGATACTTATTTTTCTATTTCCTATACAACCCGTGAAATCGTGTTCTGCTACCTGCGACGGAAGAGCGGGGGGGGGGGGGGGTTATTCAGTTACATGTGTGTAATACATTGCTCCCTCGGGTTAACTCGGTCGTGCGAACTAGGTCGATTATAAACTTCCCTGTCCGAACATAAAAAGGTTCCCAGGTTCTGAACTTCTGGAGTATTCCGTAGCCAGAGTATATATTCATGGCATGATCCGAGACGGAAGAGCGGCGTGTACGCGTTATTGAGGTACAGACGCGTGTAATACCTTTCATTACAGTACACACGGGTTAACTCGGTCGTGCGAACTATGTCAATTGGCAGCGCGATAGTGTTTACTCCTTAAAGAAAGGCGCTCCTTTACATAAGTCTAACATCCCTTCACAATTTCATTGAAGAAAATTCATTCATAGACTGCTTCGGGTAGTGAATAGGTGTGTCTGTGTGTAGTCAAATGACCCATCGCTAATCGGGTTATCGCGTACACCATGAAACATCTCGCACCATATATAGTCGTTAAAGTCATAAGGCCAATGTTATAATGAAACATCTCGCACCATATATATAGTCGTTAAAGTCATAAGGTCAATGTTATAATTGTTGGTTTAGTTTAATGGTCCATTCAGGGATCCGGTTCTCTGGTTGTCATGGTAACAACAACATAATAAATAAAAGTAACAAGAAAACTAACGCGCTCAAGATCATGTATTATGTACCCATGATTGTAATTATAGAATAACAAGAAAACCAATGTCAGAAATGGTAACGCGCTCAAGATCATATATTATATACCCATGATTGTAATTATAGAATAACAAGAAAACCAATGTCAGAAATGGTAACGCACTCAAGATCATATATTATATACCCATGATTGTAATTATAGAATAACAAGAAAACCAATGTCAGAAATGGTAACGCGCTCAAGATCATATATTATATACCCATGATTGTAATTATAGAATATAAAATATATTGGTTTCGGGAATGACCAACTCAGAATTCCGTTAAAATAACAATAACAACCAGCACCTAATTAACGAACCGGCGGCCGACTCGGCCGTCTCCGACCATAACCCCCAGTGGGATGCAGAACGAAACATGTTTATAAAAGTTTAAATATAAGACTTATAAATTATCTTTTTCATTTCTTGTATTTGTAATTGACATAGCTTGTCACAAACCAAAACTCAACATTATTGACATAATAATGTAAAGGACAATAAACGAAATTGAAATTCCCAACTACACCTTTTACCGGACTCGGCCTCCGGGTCTCAGTTCGACTTTTAAATCCGTCCCGAAAATTCCCATTTCTATAAATAAAACCCCAGCGCCCAGGCGAAACAAGAATCTCTATATTAGTATACACGCGGAGCGCGAAATAAGGTAGTCCTGATCCGGGGACTTTAGGTTACAAGTAAATAAATGATTACGAGCTCTTGAAACATCATTTTCCAAAGCGTTCGACCCAAGGCCTTTGTCGGTGTAATCAAGCCTGGTTTTAGCGTGTTTGTCATTTGCAGAATGAGGTCCCCAGAGGGTGAATTTAGTGATGCTAGCCCGCTATGTGGGATAGCATCACTAAATTCACCCTCTGTGGACCTCATTCTGCTAAGGCATCATCTCTGGAAAGTGTCTTTATTATCAAATTCTATAGAAACTTCTTCATATAAGATTCTATTTCTTGTTTATATAGTTTAGTTTCTCTATATTCCCAAATTGGCAGACGACACATTGCATAATGGAGGTGAAGTGTACTTCACAATATTCACCACTTGGGAACAGCAATCGGAGTCTATTTCTCCCATGTCAGATGAGGCCATGCAGATAGCAGATGCGGGATAGCATCACTAAATTCACCCTATGGGGACCTCATTCTGGAAATGACAGGCACACTAAACTCAGGCTTGGGTGTAATTTAATGCACCATAAAAGTTACTTTATTGCTACTGCCTCAACACAATTAAAAGTCCTTTAATTAAAACAATTTTTATTTGTGTTGAAGCAGCAGCAATAATGTAACATTTATGGTGAATTAAATTCAAAAGAAACATGTGTTCTAGATTTTAAACTTAACGAGTCCGTTCCTGAATTGTACTTTTTAACATGACAGTTGAAATCTCGCGAGATCTAATTGAAACCGAACGTAGTTTACCTTTGTTTATACGTGGCCTACAGTGTTTTCTCTACAAATGAAACAATAAAATGTACAAGTACACAATAACTGTTTTCATGAAGAAAAGTTTGTTAATTTGTTATCAAACTTGCTTGTTTCTGTGTGATAGATGATAACATTTTTTTTATTCGTTGAAAATAATATACAATTTGGTAGACCAATGCATTCTCTTATATACGCGAGGCGATCGACCTATGGTCGACTCGCATATATAAGAGAATGCATTGGCACAGGATTTTTGCCCAAAAAAATCCACATTTTTATGGTGTCATGTAAACTCACAAAATCGGAACGCTGTACCATAAATATACTTGCTGCCCCAATACCCTGTTCCATTACTTACTCTAACGACCCTTTCTATTTACCATTTCCCAAACACACCAACTAACGCGTTCCCCACCATATACATATATTATGCTGTGAGTATTTATTGTTTTTTCCCCAATCCCGACAGCAAAAATAAGTCAGTTATTGGTAGAGATCATACTGCAGAGTGAATGAATTCAAGGGACAGCATGTTTTTACCCAATGATTGGCTCATTTTCAATGCACATTGATCTACCATATTCCATGGGAATGTAACTACACTGGTATATCACTTACGGATGAAAGGTTTAAAAAAAAAAATCCCTTCCTGCCTGTCTGGAAAATTATCCCATTGTTATCGGAAACAGAGAAGTTTTTTGTTTTGGCCTAAGTCCAAACTGGTTTTACTGGGATTACAGATCCGGTGCAGGTTGGGTTCGAGTTTGGAGTCCACCAGAGGGTTTTACATGTGTTATCACATCGGGGTATTAATTCTGGGTCAATATATCACGCCCATATAAAGAGCGTTTAATTTATTAGTTTTTACACGGGAATGTGATAAAGATCGGTTAATCCAAGGAAGTCTAGACGCATATTCTATACCTTTGTTACTCTTATCCTAACATTTTGTAAACTGCCGCAATGTAGACTGATCTGGACCTCATTGGTGAAGTTTCCACTACCGGGGTTCAAGACGGGGTGCCTTTATATGTGGGACCGGGATGCGAGCATCCAGGATGCGAGCATCCAGGATGCGAGCATCCACCTGCTCATATATCACAAAACTAATCTATAAAATCATGTAAACTGAACGTGAAATCGGTATTTGTTTCTTAAACTGGATTCCGGATTCCAGGGTCAATTTGAAGCTGGATTCCGGACTCAAGGGGGGAGGGGGCAGGGGCCCTCATTTATATAATAAAATAATAATTTATCATTGTTATCTGCTTTGTTTTGCTATAAAAAATGTTGAAAACAAAATATGACATGTAAGCTGGACCAATACATACCAAAGAATATCATTTTGATATTGAAAACGTAACAAAATAATTTGTACTGTCCCTTTAAAACTATCAAACTCCATGCAGGGTTTGCCTCCCTTGATGACTCCATGCAGGGGTTACCCCCCCCCCCCCGATGACTCGGTACTCCATGCAGGGTTTACCTCCCTTGATGACTCCATGCAGGGGTTACCCCCCCCCCCCCCTGATGACTCGGTACTCCATGCAGGGTTTACCTCCGATGACTCCATGCAGGGTTTACCTCCCTTGATGACCACATGCAGGGGTTACCTCCCCTGATGACTCGGTACTCCATGCAGGGTTTACCTCCCTTGATGACTCCATGCAGAGTTTACCTACCTTGATGACTCGATACTCCATGCATGCATGGTTTACCTCCCTTGATGACTCCGTGCAGGGTTTACCTCCCTTGATGAATCGGTACTCCATGCAGGGTTTACCTCCGTTGCTACTGGCGACATACCCACATGTGGTGGACTTCTGCGATATAAGTATATATACTAAGAGAACAGAGCAACATGTTGGCCTTAAGCACAAAAACATTGAACAACATGTGTGTAATTTCGTACCTTAAGTTAGGAAAGTCCCTCTAGAACCAAAGAACTATATTGCGAAACGGTGTGATTTGGTTCTCCGATTATTTTATCATACACAAAAGTAAAAACGCACATGGACGACAACATTCATGGCAAGTCAAACACAAGAGTTCCAATCTGCTGCCATTTTGCGAAGGAGTGTGCGAAAATTGTCAACAACACTATACCGCTCTAATTCTCCATGCTGTCAATAAATTTTTAGTTCGGGAAATGTTCTCATAGCATAGCATTTCTGGTAGAGATTGCGAAATTATAGGAATCAGGGAGCTAAATTTGTTCCAGAGTATGGAAGCGAGTCACCGTGGAATGCTAGAGGTGAAGGTAGCCGAAGAATGGCCTTCACATAATACATGCCATACGACATTAAAGGATGAAATCTTGTGTATTTGATTTGCACATCATATCTAAATATGTGAATTTAGTGATGCTATCCGGCAACGCGGACTAACATCACCAGATTCTCCCTCTGGGAACCTCATTCTGCTTAGGCTTGACAACCAGAACTCATATTAGCCCTTCCATGACTGGCGCTTGCTGACATTTTGCGAAAACCGTGTGCCAGTGCATTCTCTTATATGTGCCAGTCCCATAAGTGAGACTCGCATATATAAGAGAATACATTGGATTAACAACATTTACATTGACATTGCAAGCCAGAGCATTCTCCTATATATGCGAGGCTCCACATGGGAGACACGCATATATAAGCGAATGCACTGACACATGCTCTTTGATGCCGCAACAGCGCAGCTCCCGTCATGAAAGGGTTAATGACTTTTGTACACTGTTTAAAGATGCATAATCTGAATTAACGCTCGCAAATTACTATTTTCTTGGCTTCGGGGGTAAAACATATTTGATGTGAGTCGAGGAACCGATCCATCAAAGCTCAGAGTGATCAGATATCGATTATTGAAATATATATTTTTTCACCACCCAAAATTTAGTGGCCCAGTAAAAAGTTGACGAGAAGACGGCCACGGACCAAATTGCGGATAAAGATGGATAACTCTAAATCAAGTGGCTTTTTTGAGTCCGATATTTGACAAACCGGCAAAATTTCGTTGAACAAAATGTTGATAAATAACAGGTGTTTAATTTAAGTTGGGCAATTTAAAAAAATAGTTGACTATGGTCAGCATTATTTTTGTGCAATTAATCGATTCTGATAACTGAAGCGGCTTTTCAAAAAATGTTGTTGTTATTGTTGTTGGAATCTGATGCTATGGGGACCATCGAATCGGATTGAGTACCTTTAATTATTTTCTTGTATAAACGTGTTAAAACTTCCCCTTGTGAAATCGATATCTGACAAACAGAACTCACATTAAAGGGTTACTGTACATCAAGCCATTTATTCGATCCTATCCTTTATACTCAACAGAATATATGTGACCCGCCATATCAAATCCAGTCGTAAGTCGGGATTTTTTTACCCTGTGCCAATGCATTCTCTTATATATGCGAGTCGACCCTAGGTCGCCTCGCATATATAAGAGAATGCATTGGCCTAACAATTTTTTATCATGTTTTTTAAATAAATGTTTCTTACAATTTTTAGGACATAAAAAAAAAAAAAAACATCCATTACCCTGCAGGGAGCCCCACACATATATAGAAGCACCTAGAAGAGTGTCGTCTGCTCGTGTTTGTCTGGGGCTCTGTGTGGGTGAAATTAGAAAATTATTAAAGAATACAAGAACAAATTATTAAAATTGTAAAAAATTGTTAGGCCAATGCATTCTCTTATATATGCGAGGCGACCTATGGTCGACTCGCATATATAAGAGAATGCATTGGCACAGGGTAAAAAAAAATCCCGTCTTCCGACTGGATTTTATATGGCGGGTCACATATGCAACAAATTAATGAATTTGAGCCATGGCTTAGTAATAATACACTCATGCGTTATATGAATGATGCAAACAGCATTCTAATTATAATGCAAATGAATTTATGGCTGGAGTAATAAATTACTTTCTGTTATAATTAGCCTGTTGTTTGTATCGTTCATATGGTAAATGACTGTATTTTGCACTCATACATGGCTCAAATTCATTCATTTGTTGCATATATATGTTGTTGACCATAACAGGAGATGGTCCCATAAATGGCCGGATTTAGTGTACAGTACCCCTTTAATGACTTTTATGCACGATTTAATTATGTTGTTGAATAGAAAACGCACCAATTGTACTTTTACGGTGTCAAGTCGGAACGTGGATGTTTAAAAAACAATTATCCGTAAAACTAACAAATTAAAAAGTGTCCTAATTCATGCAATACGGACATTCACGTGTATAGCGGAGTTCATATGCACCCAATACATTTTACTCTTGTAAACAGGTGTATTGTACGCTTATAAACAGGTGTACTGAACGCGTCGCTGTACTTTTAACCCTTTATGGAACCCATGCAGAGAGAGCACTGGACTGATGACGGTCGTCTGCTTGGGTCTGTGTGAGGCTCTAGACGCGAGCGTTAAAGCCACAAGGCGGTTTGCGCTTCGAAATATACACATAATAATAGTCACCCCTGGTCGTCAAGTGGTCCTGCTAATATGCTATGATGCGGTTGGGTCCTGCTGAATTGCTATGATGCTGTTAGTGCAAACTGATGCTGTTAACAAAAAGTACCGTTATATATTTTTTAATTTGCCTTTTTTGCGGTGTTCCGAAAATCTGATCATACACAGGAAGAACCATTATGCGTATCAAATATTCAAAAACAAATTTATTGAGTAATATTTTTAATACTGGTTGAATTAGTTGTTAAAAATCGACTATAATCAAGATGGTTATTCACGTCGTTTTAGAAACAACAGCGCAGTCATTATTATATTTTTTTCAAAAATATATATGTTCTTGAATGTTTCATACACACACCGGTTTTTTCTCAAATCGCTCGGATTAGACAAACAACGCGAAAATTACAACCTTAGAAAAATATAACGGTACTTTTTCGTAACGGCACCAGTTTGCTCTACCCGCATCATAGCAATTCAGCAGGACCACCAGCACCATAGCATCATTGGCAGGACCATTTGACCAGGGGTTATAGTAGCTTTTGAACTTTGCCCGGTATCGAAATATGTCGATAAATACTTGAATTATCTTTCTGCGTTTGTGTTATGGTGCCCACATCAGAATGAGCAATGGGGGGTGCCCCGCAGTGTGGGGGAGGTGCAGTGTGGTGGGGGGGGTGCCACAGTGTGTGTGGGGGGGGGTGCCGCAGTATCCTGGACCCGCAAACAAAGTACCACCGGAAGCTTGTATTATGCTAATGATGAACAGATAGTCTGCCGTCAGAGCAGTTTTTGCGCCAGTCCAAAATTTAAATTAGTATAAATAAAATTGTAGAGAACCCTGAGTCTCAGGTCATTGTAATTATAATATATTCATTATTCATTCGTGTACAATAGTTAAATTGTCGCCTTGTGTATGCCAGAATATAGTAGTATTACGGAGTGGTTGTATGAGTCATTTTAAATAAGTTTGATATTATAATAATTGTGTTAAGGTTTTTAACGTATAAAGTGACTATTAGAGGTATACCGTTGTTATATGGTCATGTACTTCCCATGCAAATCGCGGACCAAACGCTCTTTGTTTGTATTTGTTAGGCATATAAAGTTATCATGCGGATACCAGACGCAAGCAAACGGCCGGCCAAACAGACATATGACATAACACGTCCCGATTTTGTTTCGTTAATATAGTTCAATGCTACGTTTCTTGAGTTGACTTACTATGTTGTTTGATTCACTGAAATGAGCACACGATGTTATGTCTTTTTAGTTTTAAATGCACGGATGGCATTTGTTATAAGTTATAATTTAGAAATTACAGTTAAAATATTATGCAAATTTCCTCAAGAATATACGAATAGTATAGTATAATGATAATATGAATGATATATTATACACAAAACACACTTGTGTGAGCCGAGCGTTTATTTATATACAGCACGTAAACCGTGAGCGATAAGCAAAACACTGAACACCGTGACGATATTTTCGGAGTGCTTCGCGGTGTCTATTCAACACCGAAATCTTGAGTGGCGAGGAATATTGAGCGCTATATATCGGTATCGTATACTCTCATCGACACTTTCCAATCGCTCTACATATAAGCATTGTCAGACCTATCATCGAATATTGTAACTCTGCATCGAGGCCACATCACAAATATCAAAGCATTGTGTTAGAGAAAATACAAAGAAAAGCAACGAAACTAATTCGTCAAATCAAAACTCTATGCTACCGAGACCGAATGATAAGACTCAATCTGATGTCTTTAAAATATCGAAGATTTAAGGAGATCTAATCGAGGTATATAAACTGTTGAATGGTCATTACAATATCAATGCCTGTGACCTATTAGAAAGAAATTCATCAGGAAGAACAAGATGACATAATAAAAAGCTACAGATGCGCACTGTTAACAAGGACATAGGAAAATATTTCTTCACGCAGAGGGTGATATATAGCTGGAACTCTCTGATAGACTCATTCTTCTATTATATAAAGTACGAGTTCGACGACAAGTAATATGTTCAAGTGACTCACAAGAAAATATCGAATGACGATACATATATTTGTAAACAAACATTGCAAATAATGTTTTTGTGTCGCAAGACTTGTTCCGTATTATGATGACGATGATGATGATGATGATGATGATGATGGTGATGATATAATTGATAGAACAAACCATTATTATGATGATCGTGTCGTTATCTGTTTAAAATACGTATCAAATGACATATACGCACCCCTTCCCTCATTAAAATCGACCTATTTCGACCATTTTAGGGGACCTCCGCGAATTCGGGGACATACGATAATGGACCTCCGGAAATAGGGATCTATTGCAAATTGTCACACCGATCAGCACCTAATTAACGAACCGGTGGCTGACTCGGCTGTATCCGACTAACCTCTTTAAAATACGTATCAATTGATATATACGCACCCGTTCCCTCATTAAAATCAACATATTTCGACCAATTTAGGGGACTTCCGCGAATTCGGGACATCCGCAAATGTAATCTCCGCAAACATCAGCACCTAATTAACGAACCCGTGGCTAACTCGGCTTTCACCGACTACACTCTTTAAAATACGTATCAATTGACATACATGTATACGCATTTTACAA
Source organism: Siphonodentalium dalli (assembly GCA_032622095.1). NCBI lineage: Eukaryota > Metazoa > Mollusca > Scaphopoda > Gadilida > Siphonodentaliidae > Siphonodentalium > Siphonodentalium dalli. The sequence continues at coordinate 34,849,850 of CP136068.1, read as the reverse complement.
ATCATCTTTTTCATTTCTTCTATTTGTAATTGGCATAGCTCATCAGAAACCAAAATCAACGACAATAAACGAAATTGAAATTCCAACTTTTACCGGACTCGGGGTCGCACTACAACTTTTAATGCGTTCCAAAAACAACCGGACTCGGGATCGCACTACAACTTTTAATGCGTCCCAAAAAAAACCCATAATCTATAAATAAAACACCCAGCGAACCATAGGTATATAGAATTTGACATGGCAATGCGGCAAGCCAATCTTTGAAAAATATCGTAGCATTCTACTAACATCGCCCAAAATATCAAAGAAATCGACCATACAACTCCATATAAAACACCGTCTGAACTACGCTAAATTGCAAATATTTACATCTTGATTCGGGACGCAACAATCAGCGATAAACTAACGCAAATGATGTCGCCATCGATACCCATTACATTAAATAAATATATAAGACTGACGGTGCGTATTGTAAATTTGGGTTAATATTCATAAATAAAAATAACTAATTTGAGCAAGATTATTCTCCATTTCTATTTGATCACCCAACCGGAGTGTTTCACATCGCTTTAAATCCCTAATGTGAAGTTCATTATTCAGACTCATATGTCTGTCACTAACTATAGCGCAGACATAATCATATCAGCATTCACTGTCTGCCTACCAACGGATTGGGGTTTTTTTTTGGAATGAAAGGATGGGTTTTATGTGGCCAACACTCAGTCCGCTTGTACCAATATCACCTTAATTTAAATGTCACACACTTCGGTGCAAAAGTAAATGTTCAAATGTATAGGATTGGATAAGGCGCGAATTTTCTGCTTATGCATATTTTTGTTAAGAGACCAAATGCATGAACCATTGATGTACAGAACATTTTGGTCTATTCAAGTGCATGGTTGCAGCTCTCAGCTTGTCATCAATGTAATGGCATTTATAACTTCTCATCCCGCTTGCCGTATGTATGTATTTGTTTTCACACAGCTTTGTATCTTTATGGACCTCGGTTGCCATATTGACGCATGCTTTGACGAATTAGCGCTGGATACCCAGGGGGGATTTTTTCCGGGCACCTTTGCCGGGGTTGGTGGGTGTTCGATGGAACCAACAAACATTGTTTTCCTTTTTTTGCAACGAGTTTGGCTTAAAACACCTTAATATGTCAATATTAACATAAATGAAAAATTTCATGATGATCAGACAAGCAGTATAGCCTGTAGCCCATGCTAATGGATTGAATGTTGAAATCCAAGATGGCCGCTGGCAGCCATGTTTTTTTGGCCGAATGACCCCAAAATGACTTGTTCCTATATACATGGCAATGTTAACATCCATGACAAATAGTATGCACATAAATTCATATACAGCTGTATACAGTGAATTTCCCCCCCCCCCCCCAAATATATTTTAGTGTTAAAAGGGGGGTAGGGGGTGGGTAGTCCAAAAAATGGATGGAAAAAAACTGCCGAAAACGGAAAAAAAACATTTGGATGCGGGGGTGGTGGGTCCCAACAAGGGTCGACAGGAAAAAATCCGCATACGTGCCTGAAATTTTTGTCCGACAATCCCCCCACCATGGGAAACCCACTCATTTCTTGAGTGGGCGATTTCTTGTGTGGGCGACCGGCGCAATATTTTGTAATTGCCAATTTATTGGCAAGGAGAAATTAAATAATTGATAGAAGCGTGTTACGCATAGTTAGCGGGTTGGGCATGCAGGCTTACAATAGCTGGTGATTATCTTAATAATAGCTGGGAATATTTTAATATAGTCTGTATAATGTACAAGGGAGAACAATAGGAAACATGGCGGCTGTGGTTTAAAACCGAATATACACTATGGTGCGAATGGCTGCGGACACACGTACCTGGTACCACAGTATAGCGATGGCATAGTAGGTGTGACAATTTATTATGGTGGAGTTTGGTGACAATTGGTTCGTCATAATTCTGTGCCATAGCTATCCATGTCGCCCGCTGATTTTCCGCACAATGAGTCAACTGGACCAATTAACCATTGCTTTTCACCAAGGTTGATCTCTACTCATTACGTTTTGCTAAATTGTATTCACGACGATATATATAATTGCACGATAGATCGTCCAGAATTGTGTTTGATCGTGGCCTGCAGGTGGCAGTTCCTCGTTGACTCACATATCATTATTGTGGTACGTTTTTTTATATGATCTCAATGCATGCATGTTTTATCTACTCATATTAATTTCATTAGTAAGAACAATCATGGCTGTTGAGATAGGTTATTCATTAAGTTATCAAGTGGACTTGTGTTTTAGCATGCAAAATATAACACTGCGTGTTGAGTAAAGATCAACATCGACAAGACATTCAGGTAGATACATCCTTGAGAGATCAACCGTCGCTGGTAGAGCTTGGTAAACCCATTGTGCGAATTTGCTGAGGGCGACATGGCTTGCTATGGCATATTAAATATGACAACCAATTGTCACCAAACTCCACCATAATAAATTGCCACACCTACTATGCCATCGCTACTGTGGTACGTGTGTCGGCAGCCAATAGCATTGTGGTGTGAGGCCATCTGGACTGGAGCATTAAAGATGCTCTATCTCCTTTTAAACATGTGTTATATAGTTACCGGGGTTTAAAATATTAGATATGTATCGAAGACCCCTGTCCAGAAATGTTTCTATCGATTAATATTGATTATATTTCGAATAATTTCTGGTCTAAGACATGTGGTTGTTTAGCTAACGAACAATAGTGTTACTGTTAACAGAGACCAGAAATTTTATTGTGTAATTTTGTCACAAATAAACGTTAATTAGACTCATTATCGCTTATAAATATGTAATAAAAGAATACAAACAATCAATGTGGACATTTGACGTTCGGAACGTTGCTATATATAGGAGCAGCCAGGTGAGCTCTATCGCTATATCGTATCGCCTGAATGGTATGTTCTAAAATAGACAAATAAAGTGTCCCAATTAATCATCTCATTTCATAATAAAATTTTCGAAATGAAATCATTATTAATCGATAGAAGCCTTTCCGAACAGGGGTCTTCAACTCATATTTATTATTTTATATTTACACACTAAGTGTTGTCATCACTAAATCCATCATTCTGATTGGTCGGCGCCCACGTGGCTAGTTGCAGTTATTTCTCGGTGAATGCGCAACGCCTCATAACACCAAGCTAATAACACCATCGATACGTCATTAGGTTTGGAAAGACGAACGCGTAATGTTTTGGGCGCATTTGGACTCGCGCAGGATTGACTTAATACACCATCGGGTTTCAATATGAAGATAAATTGTTCCTATTAACTTTTGGCAAGGGTGCTATTGGGTATTTTGGGCTGATCTTGTCACGATACACTTTTCGATTTAGATATATTTACAAAAGTGGCTTTCTCGCTAAATGTATATAAATATAAGGATTAACTGTCATGTGGACTATGGAGATGTAACGGTGATGTAAGTGGTCATAACTTGTATGTAAAACCCTTCGGGTTTTACACAAGTTATGTCCACTTACCTCACCGTTACATCTCCATAAAAACAGTCCACATGACAGTTAATCCTTATATACCCGCGCAACTATTTCCAATTTGTTATTAAAAGAGATACTCCATCTTTAAAATGTGTAGGTACGAGCGATATGATGAAGACATGCCACCCTTTGTCAACATATCGCTTGCAATGTACAAGTACACGTAGGAACAAGAGTGGGTCGTGGAAATGAGCTATGCTATAGCTAACTATAACTATTATAACTATTAATTAGATTTGCCCATATAGCCGTACCGGCACACGGGGGAGGGGGTGATGAATGCAGTCCCTCCCCAAACTTTTTGAAAGCTCAAGATTCGGGACATTTTCGGCAAAAATATATACCAAGATATATTCGGTCAAATTCTGGCAAATTGAATGGTATTTCATGGGGAAATTGTGGCAAATTACAGTATTTATCACATTTCTGTTCGAGTTATACATATTTGACGTTAATTTGATTCTATATGTATATACAAGGTATATTTTACAAAATCTGTGTTAAAATAATGAGTATATCAGAAATTAGGGCAAAAAGTCTCAGCCCCCCCCCCCCAAACATTCGGGCGCCCGTATTACACGGCTACACTGATTTTCCACATCTGGTATATTCACTGTTATTCGTTTGCCATTGCTGCAATATTCACTGTTATTCGTTTGCCATATCTGGTATATTCACTTTTATTCTTTTGCCATTGCTGGTATATTCACTGTTATTCGTTTGCCATTGCTGCTATATTCACTGTTATTCGTTTGCCGTATCTGGTATATTCACTGTTATTCGTTTGCCATATATGGTATATATCACTGTTATTCTTTTGCCACTGCTGCTATATTCACTGTTATTCGTTTGCCATTGCTGCTATATTCACTGTTATTCGTTTGTCATATCTGGTATATTCACTGTTATTCGTTTGCCATTGCTGGTATATTCACTGTTATTCGTTTGTCATATCTGGTATATTCACTGTTATTCGTTTGCCATATCTGGTATATCTCACTGTTATTCTTTTGCCACTGCTGCTATATTCACTGTTACTCGTTTGCCATTGCTGCTATATTCACTGTTATTCGTTTGTCATATCTGGTATATTCACTCTTATTCGTTTGCCATTGCTGCTATATTCACTGTTATTCGTTTGTCATATCTGGTATATTCACTGTTATTCGTTTGCCATATCTGGTATATCTCACTGTTATTCTTTTGCCATTGCTGCTATATTCACTGTTATTCGTTTGCCATATCTGGTATATATCACTGTTATTCGTTTGCCATATCTGGTATATATCACTGTTATTCGTTTGCCATATCTGGTATATTCACTGTTATTCGTTTGCCATTGCTGGTATATTCACTGGTATTCGTTTGATCCACAGGGCACAGCATAAACGTTGGAAAAGCATTGAATCTAAAATGATGCGCCCGAGGGGCCGTGCTGGAAATTCAGACATCGTCTCATCCACTACACAGTGCTACAAACCTTCATGTGAGTATACACAAGCACCAATCACACGTTTAATAATGAGTGAACATGCGTGTAATAATGAGTGAACATGAGGGTAATAATGAATGAACATGTCTGTAATAATGAGTGAACATGCGTGTAATAATGAGTTTACATGCGTGTAATAATGAGTGAACATGAGGGTAATAATGAGTGGACATGCGTGTATTACTGAGTGAGTGAACATGCGTGTAATAATGAGTGGACATGCGTATAATAATGAGTGAACATGTCTGTAATAATGAGTGAACATGCGTGTAATAATGAGTGAACATGTCTGTAATAATGAGTGAACATGCGTGTAATAATGAGTGAATATGTGTGTAATAATGAGTGAACACGCGTGTAATAATGAGTGGACATGCGTGTAATAATGATTGAGTAAACCGGACATTTGTGTAATAATATGTAGGTGTACCGTGCACACATTTAATAATGGATGAGTGAATCGGACACGCATGTAATAATGTGTGAGTTAATAGAACATGCGCGTAATAATGAGTGAGTACTCCGAACATGCATGTAATAATGAGTTGGTAAGTGGAACATGCATGTAATAATGTCTGAGTAAATATAGCATGCAGGTAATAATGTGTGAGTAAATGGAACATGTGTCCAATAATGAGTGAGTAAATAGAACATGCGCGTAATAATGAGTGAGTTAACAGAACGTGCAGGTAATAGTGTGTGAGTAAATATAACATGCAGCAATAATGAGTGGGTAAATAGACCATGAACGTAGTAGAATGTATGCTAATAGAATATGCACGTAGATATGGGTGCGTAAATAGAACATGCATGTAATAATGTGTGATTAAATGAAACTTGCGCGTTATTATCAGTGAGTAAATAAAACATGCAGGTAATAGTGTGTGAGTAAATGGAACATGTGCGCAATAATGAATGAGTAAATATAACATGCATGTAATAATGAATGAGAAAATAGAACATGCATGTAATTATGAATGAGTAAATGGATCATGTTTGTAATAATGCGTGAGCAAATAAAGCACGCATGTAATAATGTGTGATTTTATTGAACATGCATGTAATAATGTGTAAGTATATTGAACATGCATGTAATAATGTGTAAGTATATTGAACATGCATGTAATAATGGGTGAGTTTACCGAACATACATGTGATAATGGATGCGTGCACCGAACATGCATTTAATGGTGGATCATAGTATGTGAGTTTATTGAATATGCAATAATATGTGAGTATACGAAAAGTGCATCTAATGATGGGGTAAACCGGACATTCATGTTATAATGCGTAGGTGTACCGTGCACACATTTAATAATGGATTACTAAATCGGACGCATCTAATAATGTGTGAGTTATTAGAACATGCATGAAATAATATCTGAGTAAATATAACATGCATGTAATAATGTGGGAGATAATAGAACGTGCATGTAATAATGTGTGAGTTAATAGAATATGCATTAAATAATGAGTGTGCAAGCCGGACATTCATGAAATAATGTGTAGATGTACCGTACATACATTTAATAATGGATGAGTAAATTGGACATGTATGTAATAATGTGAGTAAACCACCGAACAACGTAAGTGTGATGTGAGTGCATCAGATATGCATGTAAAAATAGATGAGTACACCAATCATACGTGTAACATACGTAAATATACAAAGGTGGAAAAATTTGCCACTTCAGTTCCATCTTAAGTTGACACTGAGGGACTTCGAGATCGGTTGCAGCTTCGGTCACAACCGATATCGGAAATAAGTCTGCGCATGTCCATATCCGACGAATCTCGAACGACAATGACCGCAGCTGCAACGAATACCACTTTCAGTATCCAATACAAACAACATGAATTCCCAGTAATTTAAGCATCGAATTTGAGGGTCTGGCCTCATAAACGATATAGCGTTATCTGTTTATCAGACCTAATTATGTGTATTTTATACTTTAAGAGCATCAATAAACATTATAACAATAACATGATTTTTGAGGGCGTTATGGTTTATTAACGGCCCGGCTGGAATGATTAACAGCCCAAGGGCCTATTAGCGGCCCGAGACGAAGTCGAGGGACGCTAATAGGCCCGAGGGCTGTTAATCATTTCAGAGGGCCGTTAATAAACCATAATGCCCGATGAAATCATGTTATTACTATTATTACCACAGTTTTGGACATTTGACCCATTTGAGGATTCAGTGGAATAATGAAGTAGATTAAGAGAGAAATATTTTCAAGAACATTTAAATTTAATATCATTTGACTTGTCAGCCGACACGGAGTCCCGAAAATAGGAGAGGGGAAAACCAGCATTGAAGACGAGTAACAAACAATGAGAGGTTGACAGCTAAAATTATTAATGCATACGTACGCTCGGTACAATACTTCAATCATATAGCGTGAATTCCAATCATAAAACCACCATAGTGTCGGGAAAATCTGATACATCTTCCCATTATTTTCTTGAAATAAACACGCCAGAACGGAAATTGAAGGGACGTAACTCGCGCGATAATAAACGCGATCTTGTTTGCGGGCGGCGGGCCGATAATGAACTAGGCTTCTCATTATCGGCCCACGGCCCGCTGTTTTGGTAACAATACGCTATTTGGAACGCCCCGAAAAACATTATCAATGGCCTAGAGAACGCCCTATAAAGTGGTAATAATATTTTATAGAGGCGTAGGCATCGACGTATAGAACGATGGCCTATGGATATAAAAAAAACATTGAATTAACAATAAACTCCACCTTTCCAAATATAGTTTCATAATATTAGATAGACAAGTTTTTTAGTAAAACAACCATCGAACCCACGGGAATTCCGAGTCGCAACCAGGATTTGGTGGAAACGTGACGTCATATATCCTGGTCGTCGGTAACTTCGATGTCCCACCTCCGGCTACAACTAGCTGCAGCAGATCTCGAAGTCATTCACCAGCTATCTGAATATATATTTCCAGGTCGGTTACGGAAAAACGTTAATCGAGATGCGTGGTTCGATTCCGATTCGATAAAAATGAGATTGTACTTCAGCATACCAAAGATTAGGAGTACGATGTATCCAATGATTACTGCCAGACTCAAACTCCAGGTGCGCCACTCCACAGGTAAGACGTTTGAACATCCATTATCTAACAAGGGTTGACTTGGTGTGGTAACAGTCTTAACTTTTTGCCACACGCTTGAATATTTGCCTGACAATGTACATGTCTATATTATTTGGTGATTGGGTGTTGTGCTAAAATATTAATGATTTATTCATGAAGTTCTTGGTACCGAAAGGGACAAACAAAAAGAAACTATATTTTCTACCTCTCAGATGTAATAAAATCCATTGTTTTGCCGTTTCTTAATAACTGCTCAGATTCTATATTCAATGAAGATGGTGGAGTGTGGAATTCACAAGATTTTTTTATAGAATTCTTTGTTCAAAATATATTGCAATTTTTAGCTGGATTTATGCAAAACGTGAGTCTCCCCCTTAACAACCTACGATTTATATTTCCAAGATATTATTGTGAGGAGCCCTTTAATACTGTTACTACATATATTCACATTTAAGAGATGATGTTGTAAAATAATTTACTCTCTTTACCTGTGCATGTAGTTATTTACATTGACCAACGACCTCACACCTATAAAGTTATACTATATAGAGAAGATATTGTGAAAAAACAATCAACTGACAAAGCGGTAATGTCATCTGAACACCTGATTTTTACCTGAGATATTGTGAAAAAGAATAATGATTTACTGTAGCTGCAATTCACTAGCAACTTTACTCACTTGATGCAGCAAGTGTTTTGAGAAGAGTTCGAGACCAGAGGCAAGTATACGATACGTATCAGCACTAGAATACCTGATACATAGCAAGGGCAGCTACTCTATTATACCTGATACATAGCAAGGGCAGCTACTCTATTATACCTAATACATAGCAAGAGAGGCTACTCTATTATACCTGATACATAGCAAGAGAGGCTACTCTATTATACCTGATACATAGCAAGAGAGGCTATTCTATTATACCTGATACATCGCAAGGGCAGCTACTTTATTATACCTGATACATAGTAAGAGAGGCTACTCTATTATACCTGATACATAGCAAGGTCAGCTACTCTATTATACCTGATACATAGCAAGAGGGGCTACTCTATTTAACAATACTTAGCTGATTTATTTCCTGTCATTGTAGGATGTCCCTGTAACTCGGATGTTCCCGACGGTGACGTCAGAGTAGAGTTGTACCAGATCACAAGGCCGCGAGGTTTGTATATATATGAACATGTAGTCTTCATCGTGTGGACGGTGTTAAGACAATGTCTTCATGGTGTGGACGAAGTTAACATATAGTCGTCAACGTGTGGACGGTGTTAACATATAGTCTTCATGTTGTGGACTGATTTAACATTACGAAGATTTTGATGAAGACGTCATAGGCGTTGCACGGACGATAATCACTACGATGACAAGTTGAAGATGATTAGGTCGACGGCGCTAACGGCGACGATAATGATGATGACTGCATTGTATGATGGCGATGATGACGATAATGACGACGATGACGTCGAGTATGATGATGATTATGATGATAATGATGACGATGTTGGTGATGATGATGATGATAAAGACGAAACAGCGACGAAAATGATGACGATTGATGACGACGATAACAACGTCGACGATGCTGGCGATGGGATAATGATGACGATGGATGATGGCGAAGATGTATATAAAGACGAAGACACAAATGTAGACGATGGTGGCGATACGGATGATGACGATGAAGATAATGATGACGATTATGTTGATGATGATGATGATGAAGATGATGATTATGATGGTGTTGATGATGTTGGTGTTGATGATGACGATGGTGATGGCGATAATGATTATGAGGATGATGAAGAAGATGATGATGATGATGATGGTGATGATGATGATGATGATGATGATGATGATGATGATGATGATGATAATTAATGATGATGATAATGATGATGATGAGATGATGTCGACGACGATGAGGATGCTGATGATGGTGGTGATGATGATGATGACGATGATGATATAAGTGACCCCATTGTATATATGTACATATCCATGTTCTGCATTAATTTGCAGCGTTGACAATTAAAGCATGCAAGTTTACATATGTGATGTTGCTGGCGGGTTAGTTGGTTGGTATTTGATTAGAATTATCGATTATATTGAAAGCACGTCTATTGATAACCTGGACGATGACATCTTGGCTTACATAATAATCAGGAATACCCGGTTAACATGAAACGGAATATACTAAGAACATTACAACATGTAGTCGTCATGGTGTGGACTGAGTTACATATAGTCGGCATGGTGTAGAGATGGTTAACATATAGTCTTCATGGGACGGGTTAACATATAGTCTTCATGGTCTCGCTCTTCTGTTTTCAGGACGAACCAAACTTCTAATCGGCCGCACCATTTCCATGACAGCAGATCTCATCGCAGAACTTGATGTTAGCCAGACTGTAAGCTTCTGGGCGCACCATCCACGGAAAAACTTCGGTTTTGAGATTAGGGTTAAGAACGCCGATGGACAGTTGAGTGCTAACTCCGTCTTCGTCCACCAGGAAAATTGTGGCGTAGGAGAAGGTTTGTTTGAACATATTTATTGCAACAAAAGTTACAAGAGATTGGGACACAAGTTATAACAACTTAATCATGTGTATGGGGTGTATCAGTATTTACACAAATGTTTATAACCAAGATAACAGAACGAATAGAATATATTGTCCCCACATCCGGTTGTAACAAGCAATCTGATTGGCTTCAATACCACGTTTAAATCACCATGTCCCCCGCCACCCTTGACAGCGGGGTATAAGAGAACGTGCGCCAAACATCGGGGGTATATGAGCACGTGAAACATCGGTGGTATATGAATTACCCTTGAACTGGCATTTTCCAGTTGCCCTCGCACGCCGAATTTGGCGTCACCTGACGCCGGATCCTTAGGTCAGCTACTGAATTATTCTACCGGTGTGAAATAATGGGATAACCTATGAAAAACACACTTAAATTAAGGAGACCTGGTTATTTTTGTGGGGACAAAATCGTTATCTCCGTCAACACCGTGGGGTACATGGAGATTTTAATACCTAGATGTCTCTTTTTGAACCCCTCGGCTCCACCTCGGGATTCAAAATCAACATCCAGGTATTAAATCTCCATGTACCTCCGATGTTACCGAAGATAACTAATAATGTACATGTTCTAAGAATTTGGTGATGACTGATTATCACCGGTCCCTTGGTTCTCTCCTACATACATGTATAGAGTGCCATGCCGTGGATATCACCGGTCCCTTGGTCCTCTCCTACATACATGTATAGAGTGCCATGTAGTGGGTATCACCAGTCCCTTGATCCTCTCCTGCATACATGTATATAGTGCCATGTAGTGGGTATCACCGGTCCCTTGGTCCTCTCATACATACATGTATATAGTGCCATGCCGTGGATATCACCGGTCCCTTGGTCCTCTCCTACATACATGTATATAGTGCCATGCCGTGGGTATCACCGGTCCCTTGGTCCTCTCCTACATACATGTATAGAGTGCCATGCCGTGGATATCACCGGTCCCTTGGTCCTCTCCTACATACATGTATATAGTGCCATGCCGTGGATATCACCGGTCCCTTGGTCCTCTCCTACATACATGTATATAGTGCCATGCCGTGGGTATCACCGGTCCCTTGGTCCTCTCCTACATACATGTATAGAGTGCCATGTAGTGGGTATCACCGGTCCCTTGGTCCTCTCCTACATACATGTATAGAGTGCCATGCCGTGGATATCACCGGTCCCTTGGTCCTCTCCTACATACATGTATAGAGTGCCATGTAGTGGGTATCACCGGTCCCTTGGTCCTCTCCTACATACATGTATAGAGTGCCATGCCGTGGATATCACCGGTCCCTTGGTCCTCTCCTACATACATGTATATAGTGCCATGCCGTGGGTATCACCGGTCCCTTGGTCCTCTCATACATACATGTATAGAGTGCCATGCCGTGGTGTCGTTATTAATGATTACCGTTTAAAGTGAATAGTTTGGTATCTAAATAATATATTGTTGAACAATGCAATTAAAGGTACTCAATCCGATTCGATGGTCCTTATATAATCAGATTCCAAACAACAACAAAACAAATTTAAATGCCGCTTCAGCTATCATAATCGATTATTTGCCCAAAACTAATGTTAACCACATGCAGCTAACTATAGTATAAAAGTGCCCGAAACGTGTTATCTATCAACATGTTGTTCGATGAATCTTGCCTTATTATCAACATCTTTAATAGTTGTTTACGACGTTGTGGGATATTTGGGTCTCCTCTGAAGAAATGGTCAATTGTCGACAATTTTGCAAGAATATTCATCTAATTAATCTGTCATATAAATTGTTTCTTTGAGGGAGGATAAGGTTATCTCGTGTGAACGCTAACCTTCTCCTACCGCAAAGAAACAATTTATATGACAGATTAGACGAATATTCTTTGGAAATTCCAAGGAGGACACCCCAACAGAGACATTCTAGCCACGGCTCTGAATGCTATTCTTTTATTCCAGACACGACCTGCAATAAAGGTGGATTTATAAAAATGTCTCCCCCGGTACTCGAAGTGAAAACGGTCCTGGTACCAAAGAGTGCCACCGTCAATAACTACGCTCCCATGAAAGATCCGGGCAGAACGCGCATGACACGGAGCGGCGGGCATGACGTCACACCAGAACCAATTGAAGCAGACGGTCCATCAGTTAGAAGTACACATGGCGCGTGCACGAGTATCGAAATACCCATTGAACTTAAAAGTGCGTATTATATAATTATTATTTATCAACATATAACGAGAATCTGTCTTTTTTAAGTGGTACTGTACACAACATCCGGCCATCTATCCGGCCAAATGAATGAATTTGAGTCATGGATTAGTGCAAAATAAACTCATGTACTCTATGAACGATGCAAACAACATTTGTAATTATAATGAAAATGACTTGATGACTCGATAAATTTCATTATCATTACCATGGTGTTTGCATAGCAAAATAATAGAGTTTTCAATACAGTCCAGATGAAATTTAAGCACAGAAAACACGTCGGTACAAAAGCAACAAGTTCACAGTTTATTACACCGGGTAAGTTGATAATACAAACATTTGGTGCTTCCTCTTTCAAATGGTATATAATATGGCAAATATTTTATATAACGTGATCGGGGTATATAATATGGCATATATTTTATATAACGTGATCTGGGTATATAATGTGGCATATATTTTATATAATGTGATCTGGGTATATAATATGGCATATATTTTATATAACGTGATATGGGTATATAATATAGCATATATTTTATATAACGTGATCTGGGTATATAATATGGCATATATTTTATATAACGTGATATGGGTATATAATATGGCATATATTTTATATAACGTGATCTGGGTATATAATATGGCATATAGTTTATATAACGTGATCTGGGTATATAATATGGCATATATTTTATATAACGTGATCTGTGTATATAATATGGCATATATTTTATATAACGTGATCTGTGTATATAATATGGCATATATTTTATATAACGTGATCTGGGTATATAATATGGCATATATTTTATATAATGTGATCTGGGTATATAATATAGCATATATTTTATATAATGTGATCTGGGTATATAATATGGCATATATTTTATATAACGTGATCTGGGTATATAATATGGCATATATTTTATATAACGTTATCTGTGTATATAATATGGCATATATTTTATATAACGTGATATGGGTATATAATATAGCATATATTTTATATAACGTGATCTGGGTATATAATATGGCATATATATTATATAACGTGATCTGGGTATATAATATGGCATATATTTTATATAACGTGATCTGGGTATATAATATGGCATATATTTTATATAATGTGATCTGGGTATATAATATGGCATATATTTTATATAATCTGATCTGGGTATATAATATGGCATATATTTTATTTAACGTGATCTGTGTATATAATATGGCATATATTTTATATAACGTGATCTGGGTATATAATGTGGCATATATTTTATATAATGTGATCTGGGTATATAATATGGTATATATTTTATATAATGTGATCTGGGTATATAATATGGCATATATTTTATATAACGTGATTTGGGTATATAATATGGCATATATTTTATATAACGTGATCTGTGTATATAATATGGCATATATTTTATATAACGTGATCTGGGTATATAATATGGCATATATTTTATATAACGTGATTTGGGTATATAATATGGCATATATTTTATATAACGTGATCTGTGTATATAATATGGCATATATTTTATATAACGTGATCTGGGTATATAATGTGGCATATATTTTATATAATGTGATCTGGGTTTATAATATGGCATATATTTTATATAACGTGATCTGAGTATATAATATGGCATATATTTTATATAATGTGATCTGGGTATATAATATGGCATACATTTTATATAACGTGATCTGGGTATATAATATGGCATACATTTTATATAACGTGATCTGGGTATATACACTATGGCATATATTTTATATAACGTGATCTGGGTATATAATATGGCATATCTACTATATATTTTGAGACTTCCGAATATGTATATATATATATATGTCCGCTATAGACTCGAGAATTGCTGGGCCGATTGAACCCAAACTTGCTGTGTAAGGGTAAAAAGCCACAGGCAGTACACTCGGATTGATGGGTTAATCGCGTGATAATTAATGAGCGTTTGTATATGAGGCGTCGCTATTAAAGAGCGTTTATCTACTTTAGTGAAAATATACGGCATTTGACCGTCTCGGAAACTGGGGATATCGAGACGAAATTTCGTACTTAGGGGTTCCAAGGGACGGGGGAGATTTTCGTCGGGTCAGTTTGTCCGCCCGATGTAACCTTGACCTTGAAATGGGTCCCACAAATGACCGTGGGTGATATCTCGGTAGTCAGCGGTGACATCGATGTGAAATTTGTTATGTATTGTCAACTCGGGACGGGAATTATTTTTGTCGGGTTATTTTGTTCACCCAACATGACCTTGACACGGTACCCGCAATTGACTTTGGGCGATATTTCGGGCATCAGCGGTGGCAGCGACGTACCTTGAAAAACAAACATTAATGGATCGACCAAAGCCATGGGACCAATCCCGCCAGTGGCGGGCTAATCTGCTACTATTTTATATAACGTGATATGTGTATATTATATGGCATATATTTTATATAACGTGATCTGGGTATATAATATGGCCTATATTTTATATAACGTGATCTGGGTATATAATATGGCATATATTTTATATAACGTGATCTGGGTATATAATATGGCATATATTTTATATAACGTGATATGGGTATATAATATGGCATATATTTTATATAACGTGATCTGGGTATATAATATGGCATATATTTTATATAATGTGATCTGGGTATATAATATGGCATATATTTTATATAATGTGATCTGGGTATATAATATGGCATATATTTTATATAACGTGATCTGGGTATATAATATGGCATATATTTTATATAGCGTGATCTGGGTATATAATATGGCATATATTTTATATAATGTGATCTGGGTATATAATATGGCATATATTTTATATAACGTGATCTGGGTATATAATATGACATATATTTTATATAACGTGATATGTGTATATTATATGGCATATATTTTATATAACGTGATATGTATATATTATATGGCATATATTTTATATAACGTGATCTAGGTATATAATATGGCATATATTTTATATAATGTGATCTGGGTATATAATATGGCATATATTTTATATAACGTGATCTGGGTATATAATATGGCATATATTTTATTTAACGTGATCTGTGTATATAATATGGCATATATTTTATATAACGTGATCTGGGTATATAATGTGGCATATATTTTATATAATGTGATCTGGGTATATAATATGGTATATATTTTATATAATGTGATCTGGGTATATAATATGGCATATATTTTATATAACGTGATTTGGGTATATAATATGGCATATATTTTATATAACGTGATCTGTGTATATAATATGGTATATATTTTATATAACGTGATCTGGGTATACAATATGGCATATATTTTATATAACGTGATCTGGGTATATAATATGGCATATCTACTATATATTTTGAGACTTCCGAATATGTATATATATATGTCCGCTATAGACTCGAGAATTGCTGGGCCGATTGAACCCAAACTTGCTGTGTAAGGGTAAAAAGCCACAGGCAGTACACTCGGATTGATGGGTTAATCGCGTGATAATTAATGAGCGTTTGTATATGAGGCGTCGCTATTAAAGAGCGTTTATCTACTTTAGTGAAAATATACGGCATTTGACCGTCTCGGAAACTGGGGATATCGAGACGAAATTTCGTACTTAGGGGTTCCAAGGGACGGGGGAGATTTTCGTCGGGTCAGTTTGTCCGCCCGATGTAACCTTGACCTTGAAATGGGTCCCACAAATGACCGTGGGTGATATCTCGGTAGTCAGCGGTGACATCGATGTGAAATTTGTTATGTATTGTCAACTCGGGACGGGAATTATTTTTGTCGGGTTATTTTGTTCACCCAACATGACCTTGACACGGTACCCGCAATTGACCTTGGGCGATATTTCGGGCATCAGCGGTGGCAGCGACGTACCTTGAAAAACAAACATTAATGGATCGACCAAAGCCATGGGACCAATCCCGCCAGTGGCGGGCTAATCTGCTACTATTTTATATAACGTGATATGTGTATATTATATGGCATATATTTTATATAACGTGATCTGGGTATATAATATGGCCTATATTTTATATAACGTGATCTGGGTATATAATATGGCATATATTTTATATAACGTGATCTGGGTATATAATATGGCATATATTTTATATAACGTGATATGGGTATATAATATTGTATATATTTTATATAACGTGATCTGGGTATATAATATGGCATATATTTTATATAATGTGATCTGGGTATATAATATGGCATATATTTTATATAATGTGATCTGGGTATATAATATGGCATATATTTTATATAACGTGATCTGGGTATATAATATGGCATATATTTTATATAGCGTGATCTGGGTATATAATATGGCATATATTTTATATAATGTGATCTGGGTATATAATATGGCATATATTTTATATAACGTGATCTGGGTATATAATATGACATATATTTTATATAACGTGATATGTGTATATTATATGGCATATATTTTATATAACGTGATATGTGTATATTATATGGCATATATTTTATATAACGTGATCTGGGTATATAATATGGCATATATTTTATATAACGTGATATGTGTATATAATATGGCATATATTTTATATAACGTGATCTTGGTATATAATATGGCATATATTTTATATAACGTGATCTGGGTATATAATATGGCATATATTTTATATAACGTGATCTGGGTATATAATATGGCATATATTTTATATAATGTGATCTGGGTATATAATATGGCATATATTTTATATAATGTGATCTGGGTATATAATATGGCATATATTTTATATAACGTGATCTGGGTATATAATATGGCATATATTTTATATAGCGTGATCTGGGTATATAATATGGCATATATTTTATATAATGTGATCTGGGTATATAATATGGCATATATTTTATATAACGTGATCTGGGTATATAATATGACATATATTTTATATAACGTGATATATGTGTATATTATATGGCATATATTTTATATAACGTGATATGTGTATATTATATGGCATATATTTTATATAACGTGATATGTGTATATAATATGGCATATATTTTATATAACGTGATCTGGGTATATACTATGGCATATATTTTATATAACGTGATCTGGGTATATAATATGGCATATATTTTATATAACGTGATCTGTGTATATAATATGGCATATATTTTATATAACGTGATCTGGGGGTTCGAATATTAAGTGGGCCTTTAACTCGTTTTCTATTTTACAGATGTCACGTTGATATATCCAAATCAGTTGCACATCACGGCATGCGTCGGAAGCTGTTACAACGCACAATCATCTGTGAGTATATTTAACTTATTGAAGTATATGCCGTATGAGTCTGTGTCAATAATAAATGGGAATAAAATAAGGTAACACCATTTAAGACTCATTTGAGTTTTTAAAAAACACGAGCTTTCGGCTATCTAGTAGCCTTTATAAAGTATCATACTTGATAAAGGCTACTAGATAGCCGAAAGCTCGTGTTTTTTTAAAACTCAAATGAGTCTTAAATAGTGTTACTTTATTTTAGTCCCATTTATATTTAACTTCGTTAAGGCCAGACGCACGTGTTGCCAAACATTTCCTCTTATTTCAAGATTTATTTTATCAAAATCTGAGTGAAATTTCTTTTTGAACTATAGTGCAAGGTATTAATGTGACGCAATATTTAAGAACCATCAAGCCGTTGGACAAACAGTGTGTGTTTGGGAACGTTCATACACTGGCAAGTTTGCACGGTATGTTTTGCAGGCATTCCCTCATAGAAAACCGCATGGTGCCAGAATATGGACGGAAACGTGCATATAACATGCATCTTTACCAAAGCTAACAACATGAGAAGTATACATGTTGTAGTTCCACTTGTAACGGTGCTACTGGCATTCACCTTCAAATACCTGATTTATTCTTGCGAGATAATTGCATGATATTAACATGCAAATTCCGGTAGCATCGCTGCAGGTGGAACTACATATATTTTACTTCGAACGTAGTTAGCTGTGGTACAGTTGCATTTTATATGCTTGTTTCCGTTCATATTCTGGCACCATGTCTTTTTCTACGACGAAATGCCTACAAACCATACCGTGCAAATTCGCCAGTGTATGAACGTACCCTTAGGGTACAGTCGCAATTTGCCAGGCAATCTTTTGCAGCAATTTCGGTATAAACAGCTACAATGTACCAGAAACCGAATGTATAATGCTTAGAAAATGCATCTCTAACGCAACTAACACGGCCCATGTTAATCATTTGAAAATTCCCTGATTGGACATACTAGTAGCTTGTACTTTGAGTTAAGGGTTCTTAAAAAAATAAAAGAATAGTTTTTTATTTATTTTTTTATATTTTTTTTGGGCTGAATTTTTTTTGGGTATGCTTAAGCATGCTATAGCAAATTTAAAAACAAACTGGATAAAACCTTAGGGGCATGTTATAACTCAAAACTATCACCAAGTATTCATATTAATAATTTTGATGCCCATGAAAAACGTAATATTCCCTGGCACTAAACCTACAAAATAAGTCTATTAAAGAATATAAGAAAAAAAATATTAAAATTGTAAAAAATAATAACAAATGATGAAAAATTGTTAGGCCAATGCATTCTCTTATATATGCGAGGCGACTTATGGTCGACTCGCATATATAAGAGAATGCATTGGCACAGGGTATATGGGTTGATACAAAAGAAGTAAAAACTATGTAGTTCCATTAGCATCGATGCTATCGAAATTTACATGTAAATAGCGTGCAATTATCTCGCAAGAATCAATCGTACAAGTATTTTAAAGGTATTCAGTCCGATTATACGGTCCCAATACCATCAATATACAACAACAACTACATTTCTTCATAATACGCTTTAGTTATCAACATCGATTCATTGCAACAAACTAATGCCAACAGTTAATGGTATCAAATTTCCCAAAACTTGTTATATATCAACATTTTGTTCAACAAAATATGGCCGTAGTATTACTAAAGTGTCAAGAAATTTCACCGTATTACCACTTGATTTTAGAGTTATCCATCTTCATCGGCAATTTTGTCCGATAACCTCCTTCTGACGACGTGTTTCTGGGCCAAATATTATTACACATTTTGAGAAATAACAAACTTCAAAAATCGATATCTGATCACTCTGAGCTTTGATGGGTGGGCTCCTCGACTCGAATCAAATATATTTTACCCCCGAACTTGCCCGAAGTACCTTTAATGCATTGTGTTAGTAGCACCGTTACGTGTGAAACTATCGAAATGTTACTTCTCATGTAGTTAGCGTTACGTGTGGAACTATCGAAATGTTACTTCTCATGTCGTTACCGTTACGTGTGGAACTATCGAAATGTTACTTCTCATGTCGTTAGCGTTACGTGTGGAACTATCGAAATGTTACTTCTCATGTCGTTACCGTTACGTGTGGAACTATCGAAATGTTACTTCTCATCTCGTTAGCGTTGGTAAATATGCAATTTATACAATAAAACCATAATCAGAAATGGTAACATAAATATAAATTATAACTACACCTTTACCGCATTCGGGGTAGCACTACAGCTTTTAATGCGACCAAATTTATTTTTTATCTATTTAAAAAACGCCCATAGGACCACATATTTCTATAATTTGTAGAACAATATACACCGGTGGCATTAATGAAGCTTGTCGTTCATAGGCTGGCACCAGAGGGTTTTCTATGAAAAAATGCCTGCAAAAAATACCGTGCAAACTTGCCAGTGTGTGAACGTACCCTTAAATCAGTACGAATGTTTATGTATCCGAAGACAGCCGTGTCCGAAGAGGTAGCGGGCCGAATATACGATACAACAACAACATTTCTTCAAAATACGCTTTACTTATCAGAATCGATTAATTACAACAAAATAATGCCAACCACTGTCAACTTTCCCAAAATGTGTTGTTTATCAACATTTTGTTCAACGAAATATCGCCGTATTATCACTTGAGTATTCACGAAATTTGGCCGTATGACCACTTGTTTTTTAGAGTTAAATATCTTCATACGCAATTTTGACCGAGACCATACTTTTTATGGCGTGTTTCTGGGCCACAAACAATTGAAATAAAAAACTTCAAATATCGATATCTGATCACTCTGGGCTTTGATGGATATTCCTTGACTCGAATCAAATATGTTTACCCCCGAAGCCAAAGAAATATGAATTTAGGGGTGTTTAATCGGATTGAGTACCTATAATGTTGACTTCACCTCTATCATGTAATTAATGTTATTTTTGTTTGCAGTCTATATCTACGTGCCAACCAACGAAAACTCGATCCCAGTCTGTGTTATTACTATCGGAGGATAAACACACGATAAAACATGCCCTGCTGCCCAACTTCATCGTGGAACAATGTGGTTGTGGATAAGGACATCGGTGTGGCCGATGAGGTTATGCTCCTCACGACAACGCCTGCACGGGCATGCGCAGTGTGTGGGCTGCATTACTCGATACACAATGCACAGTTCTCCATTCTCGTCATCGTCAACGTCACATAATAATAAACAGTATTCCAGAGTATTCAGGAAGATTCGAGCCAAACTCGAAGTCAAACCAACAGGGAGTCTGACGAGTTCGTCTGTGGTTGTGTATATTATTTCATTCCGACCCATGCACTCATAGTATATGGTATATATATATACTATGCATGGTTAAAGGTACTCATTCCGATCAGGTCCTCATAAATTACTATTTATATGGCTTCGGCGATAAAATATAATTGATTCGAGTCGAGGAACCTACCTATCAACGCTCAGAGTGATCAGATATCAATTTGTTATTTCTATTTTTTCTGGCCCAGAAACACGCCATCAAAATGATGGTCTCAGTCAAAATTGCGTTATTGATACACTTCATTTTAGAGTTATCCATCTTCGTCTGTTTGAATATGGTGTTTCTGTAGAAATTATTAGTGCACATCTCGAGAAAATTACAAACTTAGGGGCAATTATTAGTACACATCTCGAGAAAATTACAAACATCAAAAGTCAATATCTAATAACTCTGAGCTTTGATGGATGGGTTCCTCGACTAGAATCAAATATTTTTTACCCCTGAAGCCAAAGAAATAGTAATTTAGGGGTGCTTAATCGGATTGAGTACCTATAAAACTATCAGTATTAAATTAACATCATTTTGTTTCATGTTATATTCCGTTCACCAAGTTGCGATCTGCTTGTTTGCTACATGTGTGTAGGCCAAATTCACATTTAACAATTACTCTTAAGAAGAAATAATTTCTCTTACCAAGAATTATGGCCGTCGAATTTCTATTAAGAGGAATTGAATTCATATTAAAGGGATACTGTACTCAAATTTATATAATGTTGTTGTTGTTTCTATTGTCTCCGAGTCGCAGAATAAGGCACCGAAATTTCCATTATTGAAAGTCTGTTGAGCACGAAGTAATGTTATGGATGGCAGATTAGCCGGATGCGAAATCACAAATTATCGTTGTCGGGTAATTTTTTTACAGCTTTCAAGCAAATGTATCAAATAAATGTTATATTACTAGTCCATATACTCATTTAAATTATTGTATAGTCACTAGTCAGTGTGTTTACGACCCGTATCAACATATCGTTTACACTACCATGTGTGCCACGCGGTGCCCAATCCACTATCCCTCAATTAATTTGATTACGTCTTGTACACGGAAATTCGTAATTTAATTTATGGTTCCAATCAGCTCCAATCATAAATTAAATTTCTATCAAATTATTAACTATGATTTTAAGATAACCTATTAACCTGACCGTTTACAGAATACATCTTCTACCAAACAAATTACTTAATTTTCAATATATTTTATCGATATTAGATCGTTGTTATTACCGGAAATTTATTGAAAATGGCGTACAGTACCCCTTTAACAAAATTTGAACTCTTCTTAACAAAAATGTAATTCTACTTGACAAAAGTTGAACTCTTCTTAACAAAAATTGAATTCTTTTAACAAAAATTGAATTCCTCTTAACAAACAATCTGTTTCTCTTAACAAGAATTGGTTCAGAATTCCTATTAAGAAGAGCTGATTTTTTTTGTCAAGAAGAATTGATTTCTTGCTAAGAGAAATTGAATGAATATTGAATAATTCATTTCTTAGTCTGAAGATTGGCTATTAATGTGAATCTGGCCTCCCATACATGTCTTGTGATATATAAAAGATGAATTGCCCATGTTAACCCGTTCTAAACAAAAGCATCATTGACGAGTAGTTATCTATTAGGAAATGTTCACATAATAAGTTCAACAAACGTCCAATATCAGTTGTTGCACTTATTATCTGACCATTTCCCTGAAATTAATAGGACACTTTCTGCACTTGCATTATTTGTCGTCTGCTTATTTTTCATGATACTATAGATAATTCCCAGAAGATTAGGCCTAAACAGAAAGAGGTCACCAGAGGATGAATTTGGAGATGCTAGCTTGCTGTGTGTGGTACCATCACTAAATTCACCCTCTGGACCTCATTCTGCAAATGTCAGACAAAATATTTTCAGGCTTCTCAATGAAGATATTGTACTGCAGTAATGCTCTAAATAATCGACTCCTTAACCACAGCAGAATTATGGATAATTTTTCAGGATTTAGTCGGAAATATGGCTTGTTGCCATTCATCGGAAAGCTCTCACTGAGAGCTTTCCGATGAATGGCAACAAGCCATATTTCAGACTGAATCCTGTACAATTACACATAATTCTACTGTGGTTAAGGAGTCGATTATTTAGGGCATTACTGTACATTGAACAGTCTGCAGACTAAGCTCACCTGTGACAGGTAGTAAGAGAATCTTATTTTTCATGAACACCCTCCAGATTAATAATAGACCATTCCGTAATTTGATAACTGAAAGGACATTCCGTTCAATATATAAATGGTTAATTAATAAATGGTTAATTAATAAATGGTTAATTAATAAATGGTTAATTAAGAAATGGTTAATTAAGAAATGGTTAATTAATATATGGTTAATTAAGAAATGGTAAGAAATGGTTAATTAATAAATGGTTAATTAAGATATGGTTAATTAAGAAATGGTAAGATATGGTTAATTAAGAAATGGTTAATTAAGATATGGTTAATTAATAAATGGTTAATTAATAAATGGTTAATTAAGAAATGGTTAATTAATATATGGTTAATTAAGAAATGGTAAGAAATGGTTAATTAATAAATGGTTAATTAAGATATGGTTAATTAAGAAATGGTAAGAAATGGTTAATTAAGAAATGGTTAATTAAGATATGGTTAATTAAGAAATGGTTAATTAAGAAATGGTTAATTAAGAAATGGTTAATTAAGATATGGTTAATTAAGAAATGGTTAATTAAGATATGGTTAATTAAGAAATGGTTAATTAAGAAATGGTTAATTAAGATATGGTTAATTAAGAAATGGTTAATTAAGATATGGTTAATTAAGAAATGGTTAATTAAGAAATGGTTAATTAAGAAATGGTTAATTGATGTCTCCAGTAATAATGCAGTTTATTTACACTATATATGAACTGAACCAAGGTGTATTGTTTTCCATATAAGTGCCGAAAATGATTACTATGACAACCGCTTAGGGAGTCGTAAATCAAGCACTAGCAACTGATGACGCTCTCCCGTGTCATTTCGACATTTCCTAAATATGGGAATTTCTTTTTTAACTGTTCAAATTTATCCATTTTGGCTATTTAACTTTGCTTTGGTGTGTACGTTCCAAATTTCTTCCAAATTTCTATAAACCGCTCCTGGATCGTGCCTCGCAACTTTTTATCATGATGTACGAGGAAACCAGTACCTGTACAAATTGGGCACCAGAACCATAAAAACCTCCCCATATCTTTAATATGTCTTACAGCTAACCTCCTCTTCCATCACGATATACATACACCTATGTTATACTGATATCATGTGAACACGTTATATCTATATAACGACGGAATAACCAACGTTCTACTGTCCTATATTCCTCTGTTGACTTATTTAAGTTTTAAACTTTCCGGTTGTTAGTTGACGCCTCATACTTGTTCTTACCTGCCAATCCGAGGTGCCGGCGTGGCGTTGTACACCCTGTTCTAAGTTATTAGACCCGATATCCACTTTGCCATAATTGGCATAAAGCATAAAACCGTTCAATATATAAATGGTTAATTAATAAATAGTTAATTAAGAAATGGTTAATTAATAACTGGTTAATTGATGTCTCCAGTAATAAAGCAGTTTATTTATACTATATATGAATTGAACCTTTGTGTATTGTTTTCCTTATAAATCATTCAGATCACAGGTCCCCAGAATAAAATTAGACCCCACCCCCAGTAATACTTAAGGAGGCATTTCCATAGAAAATATCAAATATGCTGTTAAATTGGAGTCAAAGTGAAGTTCACAGAAAATATATAAGATATCCTTTTTTTCTGAATTGACTATTTCCAACTCAGTCCGGAGTGATGGCCGATTGAATGCCCAAAAAAGCTGTAATAGTAAGCCTTATTTACCTTTTATATGATTAAGTATTACTGGGGTGGGGTCAAATTTTATTCTGGGGACATGTGATTCAGATATGCATGTAGTCAACAGCAATCCGTAACTTTCATAAATTGCCACTTTGTTATAAGGATATCATATTATATACGTGTTCGTTGCAAGCAAAGGAGGAAAGAACAAGGAGACGAATGCCAGAATTCGCGTCGATGACAATACGCCCTGCCACTAACTCGCCAGAATCCGCGTCGATGACAATACGCCCTGCCACTAACTCGCCAGAATTCGCGTCGATGACAATACGCCCTGCCACTAACTCGCCAGAATCCGCGTCGATGACAATACGCCCTGCCACTAACTCGCCAGAATCCGCGTCGATGACAATACGCCCTGCCACTAACTCGCCAGAATCCGCGTCGGTGACAATACGCCCTGTCACTAACTCGCCAGAATCCGCGTCGATAACAATACGCCCTGCCACTAACTCGCCAGAATCCGCGTCGATGACAATACGCCCTGCCTCTAACTCGCCAGAATCCGCGTCGATGACAATACGCCCTGCCTCTAACTGGCCAGAATCCGCGTCGATGACAATACGCCCTGCCTCTAACTCGCCAGAATCCGCGTCGATGACAATACGCCCTGTTACTAACTCGCCAGAATCCGCGTCGATGACAATACGCCCTGCCACTAACTCGCCAGAATCCGCGTCGATGACAATACGCCCTGCCTCTAACTCGCCAGAATCCGCGTCGATGACAATACGCCCTGCCTCTAACTCGCCAGAATCCGCGTCGATGACAATACGCCCTGCCTCTAACTCGCCAGAATCCGCGTCGATGACAATACGCCCTGCCACTAACTCGCCAGAATCCGCATCGATGGCAATACGCCCTGTCACTAACTCGCCAGAATCCGCGTCAATGGCAATACGTCCTGCCACTAACTCGCCATAATCCGCGTCGATGACAATACGCCCTGCCACTAACTCGCCAGAATCCGCATCGATGACAATACGCCCTGCCACTAACTCGCCAGAATTCGCGTCGATGACAATACGCCCTGCCACTAACTCGCCAGAATCCGCGTCGATGGCAATACGCCCTGTCACTAACTCGCCAGAATCCGTGTCGATGGCAATACGTCCTGCCATTAACTCGCCAGAATCCGCGTCGATGACAATACGCCCTGCCACTAACTCGCCAGAATCCGCGTCGATAGAAATACGCCCTGTCACTAACTCGCCAGAATCCGCGTCGATGACAATGCGCCCTGCCACTAACTCGCCAGAATCCGCGTCGATGACAATGCGCCCTGCCATTAACTCGCCAGAATCCGCGTCGATGACAATACGCCCTGTCACTAACTCGCCAGAATCCGCGTCGATGACAATACGCCCTGCTACTAACTCGCGGCGTGACCATGTTTGATATACCAGGCCCGGTTTCGTGATTTTAGTGCTACAGATCAAAGTTCTGGAGTAGCATTTCCATATATGGAAGTAACGACTATTCAAATGCTCCACATAATTATGGAAATGCTACTCCAGAATACTAAAACCACGGAACCGGACTGGATGAATCTCTGAAACCACGGAACCGGGGCTGGATGGATCCAATATTTCGCGAGTTTGCCCTGTAAATTAAAGTTGTGTGACCGAAGAGACATAATTCTAAAAGCTCTGCGTTTTGGTAACACATTATCACACCGCAGAGTTGCCTACATTGTGTTAGATCATCATTCCAGTGTTAGTCTTCTGGCTTTACCAGAGCGTCTTTCTGATGAGTATATATAGATGTAAGAGGTGACATGAATGCATGATACTACTTGATGCATGATAACTACAAACTCTAGACAATACATGTACATGTAGCATTACAATTAACAGTTGTTATTAATGTGTTTGCATATATGTGTGTATAAATTCGAAATAAATTATCCTACATTATATTATAAGCAACGTTAATATTCTTCTTAGTACAGCGACCTCGTGCACAAAATTTTTTGAAATTGTTAAAAAAAATTCATAAAAGAAGCCTATTTGGCATAATGTATACCTGAGACGAAAGTAATCAAAGTTCAGAAGAGCAATAATATTGATAAGAAAATTCACATGGTTGGCATGGTGACCACCCGAATATAGATACATATATCACAAAAAGAATACTACTTCATAAAACACAATTGTTCACCACCAGAATGTTGCATACTTTAAGGCATTCCAATTTATTCACTTAACACACTGGTCAGTACTATTCGTGTTGCACACAATACATCTTCGACTCAAATTACTTATATTTCTGTATATTATCGATATACATCGTTGTTATTACCGGCAAGTTATTAAAAATGGCGTACACTACCCCTTTAAAATTGAAGTAACATTTCTACCCCGGTTACGCCGAGCAACCGTGCTATAGTATAAAGTTATTATACAATGTTGTGTACGGGATGTGTTTTTCTTGTACGAGTCCAGATTGTGGTAAAATGTCATATTGAACGAGACACGTCCAATATGACTTTTCACCACAACCTGGACGAATACAAGAAAACTGGTACTGTACACAACATTGTATAATGACATTTGTATTATCCCTCTGTTTTGGGAATAAAACTTTAGTGGTTATTTTTGGTATTTGTCGGCACTTAATTCTCTATAAAGGCCTGTATTTGATCATCAGAAAGCATGATTTGGAACAGTAAACACGGAAATGAAGTAAAAAACTCAATGCGGATGTGAAACGTCTTCTAAATCCACCAGTGTTCCGCGCGCATCACAATTGCATGGATTCATTTCGCAAACGTTAATTCGTGACGTCACAGAGTCCCGATAAAAAAAGTTAAATTGCACACTTGGGAGTCCAATATGACATTCGGGAGTCCAATGTGACTTTTTCCCGGATTATCACGTGGTGGCATTTGCCCAATCAGAAATAATGATAGTTAAGGGATGGATAATAATATTGTTTATCACATGATCCTACCCTTATTCCATTCAATAAGTCCATTTTATAAATTGTGATATTAAACATTCTTTTAATAACAGGAAATAGTGTCAGGTGACATTTGACTTCCGGTTTGTCGTCTGTTTACAGTCCGTATATGCTATGTCTCAAAATACTATGGCTTCCAATATTTTCCCAACAAACTGTAATGGATGAAGAGTTTGAAAAGTTATGACATTAAATATACGCCATTAAATACGCCAAAGATTATTTATTTATCTGGGACTATTTCTTTACGCGGGCAAACAACGCATAGTTACGCGAAACGTCATCGCATGTTTTATAGAAGCCGCTGTTAGTTTCGCGTCCCATTTGTTGATTTATGTATTTTGGCGAGGTGTTGGGTCGTATAATAAATAGAATCTACAACTCGTCCCCAGTTTATAGCGAAATTTACAAAACTCGTCCAGTAATTTGGGTCTGGACCTCGCCTTTACCAAATTTACTGGACTCGTTTTATAAATTCAGCTATAAAAAGGGGACGAGTTGTAGATGCTCCGTTCTATAAGCATGAAGTTGAGTGCATGCTGTCAATTTGGATATACAATTGATTATAATAACTACATTGTTCTATGTGTTGTCAATTTGCATCTAATATTTGTAAAAAATAACTACTTTTTGCAAGATTATTCTCCATGTCTGTATCATCACCCTACCGGAGTATTTCACATCTATTTAACCTCGTCCACTAAATTAGATTTCACTCGCTTTATAAATTTGATATAGAATTGCGACTCAGTATAGAGATCCTCTATATATGCATTTGATCAGGTTTTTTGTTTTGTAACAAAACTTTGTGTAAAGTTATTGGCCGATACAAATTATAATTCCAGAGATAAATAGTTGTGTGTGTCTTCTGAACAATTTGATTTTCCTGAGGTACGACAATCAACTTTTGAAGGTTGACTTCCTGGAAACCAGTTTAGACGTGATGACACCAAGGCGCATATTATGACGTCACAACCTCCTCCGGTGACGTGATGACACCAAAGCGCACATTATGACGTCATAACCTCCTCCGGCGCGTAGGACTCCAGACATGATTGCGTCTATATCCAGACTGTTGAGACTCGTATTACTCGGGCCATTCAACATCGTCGAATGTATCACTGTGATGAATCACGTGGTTTCGAGTTGAGGAGTACCACGCATTTCAAAATGGCCGAGGCGTTCGCAAACGCGACCAGAAACAAGGAAAGGGTAATAAAGTAGGGTAATTGTATATTACATGGTATTTTGGCATCTACGAGCATATGCTATACTATTTTTCAAAAGAGCTGATACCTAATCTGTGTCCAAACTCACAGTTGTTTGCACTAACATTCTGACCAAAGTTGTCAGTCGAAGGATTCTCCTAGAAGTTTGGTCTTGTGTATTCCACGAAACTCCGGCTGGAAACTTTGGTCAGAATGTTATAGAAAACTACTGAGTATTTCCGAACAAATAAAGTACCGTATCAACTTGTTTTAAAAATAAACTAGCATATGTGCTCGTAACAGTCAAAATGCTATGTTTTGTGTCAATTCCTCATATATTATGTTTTTGTGCGTTTGCAAATTTTGAGTGCGTGGTATTCACCAACGTCGAAACCACGTGATTCCCCATCGTATATTATATCAGATTTGTGGAAGCAAGAACTCAGTATATGAGTGTTCATTGCAGCAAATGTGCTTGCTTCGGTGAGCGTGAACAAATTAGCATTCTTATCGAAATGCGGACGCGTGTATCATCCAGAATGGCACATTGAGATGTCTGTCCCTCAACTCAGATCAAGCTTGAAAATCAGTCCGGGTTCGAACCGGCGCCAATTCCGTCTAGCCCAAGTTGTGATGATCTTATCCACGACCGTTAGCGATAATGGAATCGAGTGGGTGTTATTTGAGTACATGTTAGCGATAATGGAATCGAGTTGAGTGGGTATTATTTGAGTACATGTATGTCTCACCATCAGAGTTATGTTTGTAGTGTAGTTATAGAGTTTCGTCGTTGTGGGGAGGCGGGGGGGGGGGGGAGACTGATTGTGTAGGCTGTAACTCAACCTGCATTTAAAAATGATTGTTCTGCGACAAGTGGCCTCAATGATTGTCGCTCACTTTTTCAAAAATGCGCCAAAATCCGCGCTAATTTCCTTCCAACAAAATTGCATTTCCAGCAAAAAACGACATTTAAAAAAAAAGATTATAAAGAAAATCTCAACAACAACAACAAAATTTCAACTCTTTTCTAATTATTTAAAATTGTTCAGTGGCCTCCCCTAAAATGAATAGCACTCCGTCTATACTGCATCAAGAAACTGACACAAATTTATTACATGTTTATAATTCGTCGTTATAAAGTCTAAATCCCTTTCTTAAAAAATCGTTTGGCAGCACACCCGCCGCTATTGTCATGAGTACACTTTTCATTATGTACCCAGTACGATCAGTATTACCAAAGGAATTCAAACAGGAGCTTTATTATCCCTACCCATCTCCTAAATGTATTGTACAGTTACTGTTAAGCAACACCCTGTAATAAAACGGAATGCGATGATAATACACATATTGTATCTATTTGGTGTTAGTTGTGTCGGGCGTGAAGATTTCACCTAAACTGAATAGCACTTAATCTGCTGCATTCAGAAACTGATCAAATTTAATTATACGCCTGTGTATCTCACTCTAAGTTAAATCTTAGTTTCTCGCGCACATATTGTTGCACAGCAATGGCGCCAGAGTCGTTATTTGGTGGGAGAATCTGGATTCAGATTACGGATTAGTCCCCGTACGACGTGGTTCGGTAAACGAACAGACCAGAATCAGTAAACGAACAGACCTTAATCGTAATCAATCGTTATTTCATCGTAATCCAGATTCCGATTCTGATTCCGATTACGGACTCAAAAGTTCGTAATGTAAAAAAAACCGAGATTTCGCCACCTCGGAGTTTAAAAACACTATCAAACATAAGAATCCGTCCCTTGTGAACAAATTATTGCAGAATATAAACGATCTATATCAAAGAATTTTAAATGCGGAGACAAATTTGTGTTATCGACTGTAAACTGGGAGAACATTACTGAAATTAGCCAAATAATAATGTTATTCATAGTAACGCTGTGGGAGCACTTCGGTTGATGGCGAAGCAAATCATTGTCACTTTCATTGTCACTTAAATCATGTTCATTTCATAATTCCATTCATAGAATACCGCCGCCCGAACGCATGTCGATTTCAAATTCGGCGGCTACGTCATCATTGACCGAATTCACGTGATGTTATTGGTGCTATAGCGATGGCGATGGACATGATGATGATCTTGATTATATAGCGATGGCTAAGGAGATGGTGATGATGATTTTGATGATATAGCGATGGCGATAGACATGGTGATGGACATGGTGATGATGTTGTTGATGATATAGCGATAGCGAGAGATATGACGCTGGTGATATTGATGATATAGCGATAGCGAGAGATATGACGCTGGTGATGTTGATGATATAGCGATGGCTATGGACATGATTATGGACATGGTGATGATGATGTTGATGATATAGCAATAGCGAGAGATATGACGCTGGTGATGTTGATGATATAGCGATAGCGATAGATATGACGCTGGTGATGTTGATGATATAGCGATAGCTATGGACATGATTATGGACATGGTGATGATGATGTTGATGATATAGCAATAGCGAGAGATATGACGCTGGTGATGTTGATGATATAGCGATAGCGATAGATATGACGCTGGTGATGTTGATGATATAGCGATAGCGAGAGATATGACGCTGGTGATGTTGATGATATAGCGATAGCGATAGATATGACGCTGGTGATGTTGATGATATAGCGAGAGATATGACGCTGGTGATGTTGGTGATATAGCGATAGCGAGAGATATGACGCTGGTGATGTTGGTGATATAGCGATAGCGAGAGATATGACGCTGATGATGTTGGTGATATAGCGATAGCGAGAGATATGACGATGATGATGTTGGTGATATAGCGATAGCGAGAGATATGACGCTGA
Source organism: Siphonodentalium dalli (assembly GCA_032622095.1). Classification (NCBI taxonomy): domain Eukaryota; kingdom Metazoa; phylum Mollusca; class Scaphopoda; order Gadilida; family Siphonodentaliidae; genus Siphonodentalium; species Siphonodentalium dalli. The sequence goes on along the minus strand of CP136068.1, from coordinate 34,817,347 downwards.
TGATGTTGGTGATATAGCGATAGCGAGAGATATGACGATGATGGTGTTGATGATATAGCGAGAGATATGACGCTGGTGATGTTGGTGATATAGCGATAGCGAGAGATATGACGCTGCTGATGTTGGTGATATAGGGATAGCGAGAGATATGACGCTGTTGATGTTGATGATATAGCGATGGCGATGGACATGATGATGTACATGGTGATGATGTTGGTGATATAGCGATAGCGAGAGATATGACGCTGATGGTGTTGATGATGTAGCGAGAGATATGACGCTGGTGATGTTGATGATATAGCGATAGCGAGAGATATGACGCTGATGGTGTTGGTGATATAGCGATAGCGAGAGATATGACGCTGATGGTGTTGGTGATATAGCGATAGCGAGAGATATGACGCTGGTGATGTTGGTGATATAGCGATAGCGAGAGATATGACGATGATGGTGTTGATGATATAGCGAGAGATATGACGCTGGTGATATAGCGATAGCGAGAGATATGACGCTGGTGATGTTGGTAATATAGGGATAGCGAGAGATATGACGCTGGTGATGTTGGTAATATAGGGATAGCGAGAGATATGACGCTGGTGATGTTGATGATATAGCGATGGCTATGGACATGATGATGGACATGATGATGATGGACATGATGATGATGATGTTGATGATATAGGGATGGTGAGAGATTTGACGCTGATGAATGTCGATGAGACCACCCGAATAATTGGATTAACATGGCCTTAATTAACTTTGCGATAAAGAATTTAGAGTGCATCTTGTACACCAAATATAGATGGAAAATCGAGTAGACGGGATCGGTAACAGCGGCACGGTAACCACGGTAACCAGGAATATTCACAGGAGAGGAGGTAAGGGAATATTATGTTTGTATCAGAAAACGTCTCTCCCGATACGAATTCTGTGTTTTGTGTCTCACAGTGGTTTAGTTATTGTAAGTGCCTACCACGAGCATTCCAGAGTGCATCGACACATCCAACCACCGCATTTAACTATGAATTATTAAACAAGAAAACCATAGTCAGAAATGGTAACGCGCTCAAGATAATATATTATATACCCATGATTGTAATTATAGAATATAAAATAAATTGGTTTCACGAATGATCAACTCATAGAATTAATCGCCTTGCGCTTCTTGGCACCCGAAATTGAAATTGAAATTCCCCAACTACACCTTTTATCGGACTCGGCCTCCGGGTCGCAGTTCGACTTTCAATCCGTCCACAAATTCCCATTCTCTAAATAACACTTTGTACAAAGAAACAGCGAAACATTATACACGCGGAGCGCGGAATAAAGGTAAATACCACAACCATTTTAACATTGCCATTTAAATTATTAGTATTGGAGATTCTCATTTTGGCCAGCAGTTGAAAGCATTCCAAAACCACAGAAATTTAAATTCAAGCAGATTCTAAATTCTTTTTTTCTTTTACTTGTAGTGGCAACTGAATTATACTGTTGTATCTGGTGGTTTTATTTGGGTTGTTTAATTAAATATTTAATTACTATTTTAATTACTTGAGTGAATACAAAATTAAAATTTTAACAATTAGGTATTCAAACTATGGGATAACGTATTATATCTTGTATACATTTGAAATTAATGTGTGTTTAAAGGTACTCAATCCGATTAAGCACACCCCAATTACTATTTATTTGGCTTCGGGGGTAAAAAGTATTTGAATCGAGTCGAGGAACTCATCCATCAAAGCTCAGAGTGATCATATTTCTATTATTTTTCACCACCAGGAATATTTAGTGGCCCTGTAAAAGTCGATGAGAAGACCAAATAGCGGATGAAGATGGATAACTCTAAAATCAAATAGCTTTTTTTTTTGTTCAGATATTTGACAAACCGGCAAAATTTGATTGTACAAAATGTTGATAAATAAAATGTTTTGGGCAATGTTATACTAGAGTGGACTGTGGTTAGCATTATTATCGGCCATTAATCAATTCTGATAACTGAAGCGGCATTTAAATAAAAAATTTGTTGTTAGAATCTGATGATATGTGGACCATCGAATCGGATTGAGTACCTTTAAATTTATATATGAATTGTTTTACAGTTGGCCAAAAGCTCTTTGGAGCTTGTGTTTGTGTAATGTTTTCACCTCCGACTTTAAAAATTAATTAACTCTTTTCTATTTTACATACCCAAATTGTTCGGTGAACTATATTAACTAGAACATGCCTATAGTTTCCAATGGGGTGGGTATGTAGTTCACTCTGATTTGGATTACAGTCGACTTCAAGGCATGCTGTACCACAGTTGTTGGAAATTTGTGTCAAAAACCCCGAAAACAAATATCCCCACCCCTACTTATTATATTTCGGGGTTTTTGACACAAATTTCCAACAACAGTTACTGTGTGCTCTACTTAACCCTTTACCCAACAGAACGGCCCTGTGCCAATGCATTATCTTATATATGCGAGTCGACCATAGGTCGCCTCGCATATATAAGAGAATGCATTGGCTTAACACATATTAAAAATGATAAAATTGTCAAAGAATGTAGAAAAATATTATAAAAAATGTTAAAAAATGTAAGAAAAAATTCTAAAATTGTTAAAGAATGTAAGAAAAAATGGTAAAATGTTAAAAAAGATTTTGTTTAGGCCAATGCATTCTCTTATATATGCGAGGCGACCTATGGTCGACTCGCATATATAAGAGAATGCATTGGCACAGGGCATAACTGTAACCATCACAATGTGGTCAATGAACCGGTTCCAATGATATCCATATGTGTATGGTGTTATTGAGACAGACCAAAGATATTTTAGGCTGTTGAAGCTTTATTTGGGCATTTTTGGCCGGTTTGTTGGGTAAAGGGTTAATAAATAATCTTCGTATTGTTTGGTAGTTTCTACGTTGGACTAATTATGGTGCTTTATTCCTGATTCCAGGACCTACGGACAAGAACACATAGATTCCAGGACCTACGGACAAGAACACATAGAAAATGTCCGACTACGTAAGTGAGAAACCTTGTCTTGATTATAAATATACATGTAACATATCGCTCGAGTAAAAATATGTTTTACAAATCAAGTACACAATTTTAAGATAACCTGTTAAAAAAATTATAAAAAGATGCATGCCGAGCACCGGTACATTACGGAGAGCAAATGCAACTTATAAGAAAAATCTTTCAGAAAAGCTTAAAAGTGCAAATGAATCAAATTCGCGAGAGTTTTTGGCAAATTTTGAATGCAAAACCGACAAACCCACCACAAGTACAGTTGTATGATATGTATGTTCATTTGATAATGTAACCATCACGAACTGGAGACTGACCATCTCGCCCAATATGTGATTCAAGAAGATAATGACATTTTAGATATGCCGATCACAGACATCGAAATAATGGATGCTGTTTCATCGCTAGCAAATGGTAAGGCCAGTGGTCCCTATGATATTCGCAACGAGCATATAAAAAACACTATACAATTAATTTTAACAGTTTATCTTAAGTGGTTCAATATGATATTTAATACAGGCATGATTCCAGATGACTGACTGATTGGCACATGCAGTCATCCCGGTCTATAAAAAAGGCGATCCTACTTTGCCAGAAAATTATAGACCAATATCTATTCTTAGATGCCTGGGGAAATTATTCACAAAAATTTTGAACAAACGTCTGAATAAATTTGCCGAGTCTGTTAATTTGATAAATAACAACCAAGCTGGATTTAGAACAGGATTCTCCACTGTTGATCACATATTAGCATTACATCTACTGAGAAATCTATACATTCAAAAGGGCAAGAAACTCTTTTGCGCATTTATTGATTTTAAACAGGCCTTCGATTCAGTATGGCGAGCCGGTCTTTGGCAGAAATTAGTGACCTCAGGAATAAATGGTCGATGTTTCCAATTCATAAGAAATATGTATAATGGTGTCAAATCAGCAATTAAAATCGGAAATGAGACATCACACACATACATAAACACAGCTGGTGTTTTACAGGGAGTAAATCTCTCATCTTTTTTATTTTCCATATACCTGAACGACCTACAAGATTTCATGATGTCAAGTAAAGTTGATTATCTTAAATTACCAAAGGAGTATATATTAGACGAAGCTGGTAGTTATACTTGAAAATATTAATGATGTTGTACGCGGATGATACGGTCACCTTTGCAGAATTGGCCAAAGAGATGAGAAAAGCTTTGAATGAGTTTTCTGAATATTGTGACCTTTGGAAACTCAAGGTCAATATTAAAAAAAACCAAGTTGTTAGTCTTTGGCGGCGAAAGAAAGCCAAGATGTCGCATACGTCTGAATGGGGAAATATTGGAAATCGCGAATGAATATACTTACCTTGGTGTCATATTCGACAGATCTAACAACTTCCACAAAACTAGGAAAT